>JAXDDW010000001.1:14225000-14250000 GCA_034670385.1 Hoplostethus mediterraneus | reverse complement strand
CTGTCTAACTTCACTCACTTCCTAAACAAGATTACAACAACAAAGTTACCTTTAGGAGGGTGCCTACATTTCATACGTGTGTGTGTGTGTGTGTGTGTGTGTGTGTGTGTGTGTTTCTCACCCTGACGGAATATCTCCCACCACATCCACTCCATATGTGTCCTCCAGGTTAACCTCCCAGGAGACGAATGTAGCAATAACAATCTGGAGAACAAGAAAGAGAGAGATTAATAATACAGTCTGTGATTTATTTATTATTATACTGTATGTGTGTGTGTGTGTGTGTGTGTGTGTGTGTGTGTGTGTGTGTACTTACAGCGAACAGCTCCGCAGGTATAGGAACAGGTATTTTTTTGGCCAAGTATGTATTGAGCTCCTTAACGGCCATGAGGCCACCTATGGAGATGATGCTGACCACAAGAGTCCCAATGTTGGTCTCTGGAATCAGGTAACACGACTCGATCACCGTCTGGAGAGAGAGAGACACCGATAGACGGAGTCAGAGGATGGGGAGTGTTAAATGTTCATGTGGAGAAAGCATGAGAGAGAAAAAAGAAATAGAGTATCAAAATATTAAAAGTGCTACATGTAGCATCTCTATAAATCATTACCACGTTAATTTAGAGACTTTAGTATTATTACCATAAACATATGGATCCAGGTGGGATCTGTTGGATTGCTTTATGGCACAAAACAGGAAGAGGGCGCTTTTCTTCCAACACTAACGGAGCTAAAGCTTTCAGGATTTCCTACAAATGGTAGGAGTAAAAGGCAGACGGGAAAAATCACTTCCTCTCTTACATATACAAGGGAGAAGGGTCCACTGTATCTCTTGGGGCTGATGCCGAAGGTGTACTTGAACTGAGATACGATGACGTGCATGGAAGCTCCTGTGGTGTAACCTCGGACCAGTGGCTCGGACAGGTAGGTCACCACGAAACCGAACTGGACCAGACCCAGCAGGATCTACACGCACCGCACAGATCATACACACATGGAGATAAACAGGAAGTGCCTAGGAAATAAAACAATAGCTACACACTTCCTGACCTTGGTGTTCAATTGAATCAAATATTTACCTGAAATAGTCCAGTCAGAACGGTAACAGCTATGGCCACCCGGACCCGCTCCTCATCCCGGCTCATGACATTTATTATGCTGCTGTTGGTTATGTTGTCCCATATCATGAAGTTAGCATCTGGGGCTAATCGCTCTGTCACCCCTCCTACCATCACACTTAACACTGCAAAGGTTCCTGGGAGGAGAGAGGGAGAAAGGGGGAGAGACAGAGAGATGAATATGATGAGGAGGATGAAGCGAAATAAAATCAGTTAAGGTCTTTTCTTATCCATATTTCTGCTGTCTGGAATTACATAAATATTATAGAGGTGAATTGGTAAATGATCAAAAACAATAATAATAAAAATTAAAAAACTTCTGAAACTCAATGATAATATGCAGAATAGGTGTTAAAGTACAAACCGATTGCGATGTGCCTGGAGGTGCCGAAGATGAAGTAGATGAGGATGGGGTAGAAGGAGCTGTAGAGGCCAAAGACTGGAGGTACAGCTGCTAGCAGGGCATAGGCCATACCTATCAGGATACAATGGACAAGCATGAGTTACATGAAGGGAAGGCCAGTAGAGTAAGAACAGCTACATGGATATTACAGGACATATGATGTGCGATAATACAGATTTTACAAGGAAATGGCAATAGCTATATGTGCAAGTATCCATGAGAATGCATGAGAAAGAAGAGAAAACATGACGATGAGAATAGCTAGGGATTCATGATACATACATGATAAATATGAGCATAACTGGGGATACATGATAAAGATGAGAATAACTGGGGATACATGAGAACGAAGAGAAAACATGATGGTGAGAATAACCGGGGATACATGATAAAGATGAAAATAACTGGAGATACATGAGAAAGAAGAAAAAACATGATGATGACATTTACCAGGGATACATGATAAAGATGAAAATAACCGGGGATACATGAGAAAGATGAGAATAACCGGGGATACATGAGAATGATGAGAATAACCGGGGATACATGAGAATGATGAGAATAACTGGGGATACGTGAGAACGATGAGAATAACTGGGGATACGCAAGAAAGAGAAATGATTCACCGTTGCATGCTATTGGTCTGCAACTTTTATTATTTATCCATTATTTGTCTTGATACTCCTTGAAAAAGAGATTTTTAAACACCCGGTGTCAAGTAGGTCTTCCCTGGGAAAAATCCTCTGGCGTACGTTTCCAGCAGGTTTGGAATAAACAGAAGAACAGGGTAGTTATCATGAGCAGCAACAGCCACCGTGGCTGAACAGACAAAGAAAAGAGCGCCACCTACAGGAACTCAAACTCCATCAACAGAAAATCCAAGGAGAAAGACGTCACAGTACTGGACACACTGTTTGATTGACAGGTGATCTCTGAGGAACACTACAGTAGTCAAAAAAGTCAAAAGTCAAAAAAACAATTACCACATTTATTAAATTGAAATAAATTGATAAAAAGAATTTAGGCCTCTGACACCATTGACCATTGCATCCCTTTATTTGTCTTTCTATCCAGCCCTTCCTCACTGAATCCATCTATCTGCTATGCCTCCATTCTCACCCTGTGGTAGGTTCATGATCCCCACACTGATTCCAGACACCAGGTCACCAATGGCGTTGTCTCTGATGGAGTAATGAGGCAGCCATGACAGGACAGGAAGACAACCCAGCAGAAACCTCTTCAACCTGGGACCAGAACACCTGCATGTGTATGTGTGTGTGAGACAGAGAGAGAGAGAGAGAGAGAGAGAGAGAGTGAGAGAGAGAGTGAGAGTTGGTGAGATATTTCACATTTTGTTTCTGTTTACGTTATTCCATTTCTACAACCAGACCAAAGTTACTTTATTGTCCTCTCAAGCGTGACATCATTTTCCATTCTTGATCCCACCTGCTTTCAGTCTAACCCAAAAATGAAAAGGGATGTAAAATAATTGCTACGTCCAGCGCTAATACTGACTATTTTTGCTTTCAAGGGTTCCTCTCTTATGCATGTCTTCACTCTTTGAGGTGGATTCTGGTGGGCTTTGATGCTGCAGTGAAAAGAAATGCTAGCCATACTTAGCTTAGCATTCCAGCATTTGTGCCTTTGTGACCCGAGGATATCTGCACCACGGTTGCCAGCAATTTTAATTCAGTAATGCGTTAAAATGTGCAATATCGTTGTCGTGTGTCATTTCTACTTTCATTATTTCACCCATTTTAAGAAAATAACAACTGGCAAATGGGATCCAAAAATCCAATTAATTTTTGCCATAAACAGAAAAATAGGGATCCGGATAGAATGATGATGAAGACACGATATCAGGACTCCATCAGGGCTGTAGGACCCCTGACCACCTTATCCAACTTTGTATATTTTCTCCCCAGTACTACAAAAATTGCACCTACATAAAGTATTGCAATTGACAGTTCTATTGACAGTTCTATTAAACTAGTGGACAAGCAGGTAATCTGTGACAGATTACATTTTGCAAGTAACCGCCCCAACTCATGAGAAAGATCATTTTACAGAAGAACGCATGAGAAATATAAGAACACATGAGAAGGATTTGTTAGAATATAAGAGACATATGGGATGAGATCTCGGTTAGGGGTACGGGACTTCACCTCATAGACTTTTTGACTTTGTCAATCAGAGATGTTTTGGTGTCAGACTTCTCTGCCATCACATCCACGGCTCCTTCATCCAGGACCTCTCTGTGGACGCTGTAGCCCACTCGCCTCCTGTCCATCCTGGCTGCAGATAGCTGGTACACTGGGGTGGAGAGGACCGGAAAAGGAAGATTTGAAGGCTGTCATTCCAAAATGTTATATATATCTGTTTTCCAGAAAACAAAATATCTTAAAATATCTGTTAACCTCAATAATATACCATGATGTGTTCCAGGCACTGTGGCTTGGACCATTGCACTCCTTACTATTGGTTACTTATAATGTTTTAATTTAAAGGTGATATGTGTAGCATTTTAACACCACATTCATTATTATAATTAAATAATTACCATAAAAAGTGCTGGACAGGAAGGGGGCGCTGTTCTTCCAGCGCTAACGGAGCTAAAGCTTTTTTAAATTCGCTCAACAGCAGATGGTGGAGGGAGAAAGGCCCATGGAAAAAACACTTCCAACATGAGGGGGAGTAGACAAGTAGCAATGGGGTTTATGGGCAATGTGGTCTTTGAGAAACACTCACACCAACAAACCCAGGTACCATCAGCTCAAACACGGTCTCACTTACCACTTGCTTATTTGTCTTAGCACTTTCTTATTTGTCTTGGCACTTGCTTATTATAGGAGGTAGCATCACACTACAGTCATTTAGCAGACATCCAAACATACTTGACACTATGTGGGGATCGAACCGGGATCGACTGAGAGTCTCATGCTCTACCTGTTGAGCTGTCCGGGCCAGACAGTACAACTTGTACTTTTACCTCAGCACTGGTTCTGCTCTTAGATGCTTGTTGAGGAAGGAAATGCCCTTAGGATTTCTGGTGACTAGTTGACCAACGTTGAATGCACCTATTCTAAGTCACTTTGGATACAAGCGTCTGCTAAATGATGTAATGTTATGTAGTGTAATGTACTGTAATGTACTGTAATGTTTACGGTAATTATACTAAGATAACACTATTAATTTGACAATGACATGATGAATTTTTAAAATGCTACACATACCACCTTTAAGATGATTCTACTGGAGATGATTTAACAATAAATTGATCGTCTTTGTGCCACAGTAATAATCCAATTACCTTGTCTGGTGAAAATGCTGTATTATGCAGGAGAAGTGTGAAACTCCAAAGGTTTATCTGCTGCTGTGTGGCTTTATTCAGATGAACCATAAAAACCTGTTGCACTGCTGTGTTGTTCACTGTTCTTGTGTCTCGTATCGGTTTCTCCAGTTCAGAGAAGAAGACTCCAGAAATCAGGATAGTAAACGTCCCTTCAATCCAACCTGGGGGGGGGAGGTTACAGACAGTACATCCCAAAATATGAAGAATTAATCCTGTCTGTGTGCAATGACGCTTCAAAGTGACGCTGCGGTAAGGTTCCCCATCAGGTCCACGTTGGTCCCAAGCTGTTTGGTGGTCATACAACCCCAGGCCATACAGAGGACGGCGAGTGAAATCCCCAGCTCCTGTTGAGAGAAGAAATGTTCCCACTCTCCTTCGCCTGATTGTACTATGTCAAGAGAGACTGTCACTTGTCACTTTGCTGCTCTGCCTCGAGACCTTGAAGAGACATTCAGATACAGCCTGGGCAACCCTGTGAAGGCAGAAGGCAAAGTTCAAAACCAAACGTGAGCCACAGACCGGTAGACTTTGTTCAGTTTCCTTTTGCTTATTAGTGCTTTTAATGGAAAGGCTGTTAATCACCTCTTGTTTTTTAATGTATTCCGATAAAGCTCACAAGTTTAGAGTTATATGCAGCTTGATATACATGCATGGAGACAGATAGAGAATTAAAGAAATAGACAGAATGACCCTCTAAGAAAGAGTCTCTGGGTGGGTCTTATCTCTGGGTGATAAGACCGGTCAGGGTTGTTCCCTCTGGGGTTTTATCCTGATACCACAGCAGAGTGGTGCAGAAGAAAACTTTAAAGGGGGGGTATTGCACTAATTTTGGGCTATTTAAAACTGTTCCTGGGGGTCTTTACAAGACGTTTGTGAAGTCTATATAAAAAAGAATCCTAAAACCAGCTTCTGGTGTGTGTTTCAGTTTCTCATTTTTTCCACTGTGAAGAACAGGCTGTTTTGAGGGCATGGAGGTTGTATGTAATGAGCACTGCTGGCCGCCTCACGACCAATCAGAGCATGGAGTGAGGCGGCCAATCGCCTGGTGGGGGCGGGAGCAGTGCACCCATGCTGCTAAGGTAAACAAAGGTAAAGGTAAACAAGCTTGACGTTAACCATGGCGCCGCTCCAGAACGAACGCTCAGTGTTGCAGACTCCGGCTCAAACATACACAGTCTCAGACAGTACATGTTTGAGCCAGAGTCTGACCCAGAATTGGAAGAGGCAGCTGAGGCAGTTCCACTTACAAGAACCCAGCAGAACGTTTCTCAGTGGTAAGAATTTCATGTAATATTGTACTTCCATGTGTGCGCGTGTTTTGCGTTTGTGTGTATGTGGGTGTGTGAGCGACACTCTACTGTAGCCGGTCTGTTTATGGCTAATGTACATAAGCTTATTGAATACAACTTGCAGACAAGCTAGGATTGACAATTTTGTTGAGCTAGTTATTATAGAGGCCCTGTACTTCTCAGTCCACATCTTGCCAGTACTTAGATACACCATTACAGTGTATGCCCTACGTTGTTTGGTATACTGTAGTCATATTGAGTCTAAATTTTCTGCACTACTTCTCAACAGGTGTACTTGAAGAGAAAACGTGTGCTGCAGGGAGATCCAAACGGTGACTTGTGATAAAAGACATTGTATCTTCCATGTAATCAGTGTAGTGTTAATGAAGTTTGGAAAATCCCAGTAGACTTACCGTTTCTCACTCAATAGGTTTTTCGGCGAATGAATGAAATCCCAGAACCACCTGCATGTATGGTGGATCATACAGGTTTCGGCAATGTTTTACAGCATAGGCAAATGGCGAAGTAAATATTTTATAAGTTATTCTATGCATGACACAATTTCTCTAATAATCATAACCAATGGATAATACTGTGCATGACAATAAAAATGAGACAATAAGTGTTTGCATTCGGGGTTTATTTATTTCACATCAGCAGAAATTACATTGTAAACCGATCAATACCAAACAAAACATGTGTTGTGATTTCCTGAAGTACTTCTCTAATTTTAGCTGTACTGTTTTAGCTGCATGTAGCCCATCATCAAAATTTAATATATGAAGTATTATAACTCTCTAGTGTTCATGTGCTCACACATGTTCATAATGTCTTTGATAAGTTCAGGGTAAAGACATGTCTTTAATAATTGGTTCCATTGATTATTACATTGTCTACAGGAGCATGACAATTTGTCCTCTTGATATTTTGAAATAATTATTAGATTCCTATAACCCACCTAATTCCCAACCAGACCACACTCACAAAGGTGGAAAAACAGAACAGAAACTATACTCTAATCAGAATGTTTTTATTTTTTATTCACACATGTACCCTCTGCTCAGACTTACAGGTTCATAGCATACAGATGCTTCGTCTGGTGGTGCTGGGGCTACCTAGGCCGCAGGGTCAGGGTTGTTTTACCGGCCTGTGTGGTGCAGCGGATACGCCGTGAATTCCCTGACACCAGGGGCGAGTACACAGGGTAAAGTAAGTAAAAAAAAGTTTTAAAAAGTAAGTAAAAAAAAAAAAAATGTCAGTACCTCAATTTTTAATTTGTTGTGTTTCAATTGTACTTGGAATCAAGAATAATAAATGGGTGTGTGTGTTAAACATATGGAAAGTTGTGTCTGTGTTCACTGGCTTGGATGTGCACTCTTAGCACTTGCGTGGCGCTACGTATATGCTGCAAATTACCTGATGCCGAAGGCATGTACATGGGGTTCAGACTGCCTCTTTATTGAAGCGGGACACTAAGTCTGCAATGACATCCTCCTTTGCTGGTCTCTTGTACTGGGCACATAGGTCATCTGGGACAGGGATCTTCAACAATTCTTCAGAATATGGTTGAGGGTCCTGTAACACGTACTCAAACAGGAGGTCCATCAGCTCATCTGTATAACCTGTATAGTAAAGTAAAGTTATGAAAATGCCACTACCTCAATTTTCCATATGTTGTAGCCTTTCAATTGTTCTACTTAGCAGTTGTGTATTTAGAATAATAAATAGGTGTGCGTTAAACATACGGAAAGTTGCGTCCGTCTTCACTGGCTTTGCCGTGCACTCTGCACTTTGAAGAGTGGGTCACCAGCACGTCTTCTGGCTTGGGGACGGTTAGCATTTTCATTGAAATGCATGGCAGACAGGTAAAGCCTAAAAAAATAATTTAAAAAAGTCATAATTACAGTACTCGCATAGAGCACATATATATAGATGTGTTGAGCGTAATATCTTGTTAACCTGCACAGCATTCCCAGAAATGGAAAGACAACATCCTGTGAGTTACATTACATTGTGATATATGAATTGATGTAAAACAAAGTGAGCTTTCATGTCTGTCAGCTGCAATGAAGCATTGCTATTCAGAAATATTGTTGGGATATTTGGTAGCCACTTTTATATACAATATATAACAAAATTAATTCATGATCCAAATTGTCTGTCATACTACAAACCTGTACTTCGATAGTGATGCAACATAGTTTTCGTGGACAACTGCATGCCAACCGACATGTGCAGCCCACATGCCTTACAGAAGACTGTTGAGATGTGGTAGCCTAAAGGCAGGGAATGAAAAGTTTGTTGTATCTATCATCTACAATACTTTTTATATTGTCAAATCAGTAGTGATGGAAAACTGAGCTGAACTTCAAGAATGAAGTTACCAGATAGAGCACAGATATAGACCTAGAACTTTCATCTCAACCAAATGTCTTTCATTTCTACAAACCATACTATAATGAAAACTGTAGGCTTTTGTTTAGCTCGTGAGCTAACCAGCAGTCGAATATACTAACCAAACTACTCTACCAAGCGGACACGTTCAACAGACTTATAAAACAGACACTGGTCCCAACAAATAACTTTCACGAGCCCTGACTTTAAACTTTAAAAGATGTGTAGTGACTCCAGCTTTAGTTTTCATACTTCTTACACACCCAACAAGCCCGTAGCTAACGTTAGCCCCGCTAGCTCGTGAGCTAACCAGCAGTCGAATATACTAACCAGACCAACTTGCAAATTATATCAAAACATGGTGTCACTTACAGGTTCCAAGTTTGCAGATGGGTCACGTTGAGTGGGAACTGCTCCTTCTTTAAGCCTCAATACAGTTGATAGTCCTGCTGTGAACTGTCCATAGTTGCTGAAGCAGTCCGGCGTGAAGTGCCGGACTGCCCAAACAAAACTACCAAACAAAACTGGGCTGACTGTAGCCGGGACGTCGCAGTTAAAAATGAAATAAATCCACTCTGTCCTGGCATTTTCGCGTGTTGGGATTCTGTGCAGGGATCTATGTTGCTGGCTGCATCCTAAAACAGAACAAGTCTTGCCTTGGGCTCTTGCAGTAGACTTGTTGTTGTTGTAGCTCCAATGTTTGCAATGTAAAAACAGCGATGGGGTTGCGACGTAAATTGGGGGGGTTGTTCAACTGGGCATGGTCATGCTCTGAGAGGGGCTGGACTTGTTCCACATGACGTCAACTGGGTCAAATTTTCTGAAAAGTGCCGTTTCTCTCCTATCTTTGGCAACGTGTTGGGAAAAAGGAAAATACAGAAAAACGGGTTGACTTCCAAATATCAAATTTTCACAGCTGCTTAGGGAAGACATTTCCTGTGGAACATGTATAAGCGCCAGGAATAAACGGTTTTCCATAATATGGGCCCTTTAATGTACTGTATGACATGAGTAGTACACATATGTATTACCAGTAGTAGTAGTAGTTGCAGTACATATATACCATGCTGTATTTGATTCATGTAAAGCTCCTGAATGAACTTATGGATACTGGTGCTTCATGTTAACTAGAGGATGACTTAAAGCCTAGCACTGTCTCCAAGTGGTTTGTCTCCCTATACTGTTTTGTCTCTTCTAGTGATCTTCTTATTGAGACCTGATTAATTAACTAAAGGACTAACCAGTTACTGACTAATCACTTCAAACCATCCATTAAAGGCATCTATCTATCTTTGCTTAATACTTTCCTGCCACACATTTTTGAGACATGAGAATAATCTTTCTGTTTCCTCAGTGAGGGTCTAAGGTGTTGAGGTGTCACATTTTGTTCTTTTTCATTTACTTTTTTCATAATCTGGGTGCTGTCAAGCTGATTACAGGCTCTACAAATGAACTTGACGTAAAAAATGGGATGGAGGAGATTGGAAAACGTTCAGGTCCTGTAAATGTCCCAGCTGGATGCTCTGGTGCTACTGAGTGTATGTTTTCATTATTAAAGTCTGAGTCTCTCGGGTGTTGTAACTGTTTAGCTTCAGCTTTACTTGGCCTAATTGTGCCCTTCATGCCTTTGTTGGGAGTTTCCTCTGTTTGTTTGTTATGGAAAATAATGATGTTACTGTGCTTACAATGGTTTGAGGTAATAAATGCAACAACATGTGTGCATACGTCACAGCAGTGGAAAACTACTGAGCTGAGAGGAGTGTGTTTCCTCTCTGTGATGTCATAATATAACCCTCACATGTTTGTGAAAGATAACGTTATGCTGAAGCTACTGAGTGGAGAGGAGTGTGTTTCCTCTCTGTGATGTAATAATGTAACCCTCACATGTTTGCTGAAGCTACTGAGTGGAGAGGCAAGGTCGTCTTGTCGGAGGTCGACAGGAGGATTGGAGCGAGATGTTCCAAAGACGACTACTATCTTTTCTAACAGAGAGCGTACATAGATAACTATGACGGGTGAGAACCAGAAACAACCGGCCCTGTGAGGCGCAGCGGGCCAAGATAAGATTGTCCACCCGACTGAAACTCTGCCCCTGCATGTATGAATGCGATGCACAAGTTATGTTGTGTAGCTTATTGTTCTGCCCATGTTTTATGTATTTCTCAAATTAGTTTAAAATGAATGTGTTTGTTCATTCACCCCCACTATGCAATCTTTGATGTGTTTTGATACCTGATAGTGGGGCCTTTATTCTGATGCTCACAGGGTTGGGAGAAGTATAGTAAGTAACACCACAGGAAGTCTTCTATGTAAACAAACTAAGCATGGTTGCTGATGTATGCCAGTCTATTTCTATTCGTTCCAATCTGCTGGGTTTTATCTTCCAGAAAGCATTGACTGTGAGTAGTTAATGATCTTAAGACGTTCATAAGTCCAATATGATATGTTTGGGTAACTTTGATGTTTTGAAATGTTAGATAATTCAATACGATCACAGCTAGAACTACGCGATGTTACCTATCCAGACATGTTAGCATTAATGCTATATGAGTTTTACGAATGCATTTTAAGTAAGCACTTTTCTATTTTCTCTCTTATTTTTTAGTTTTACCCAATTCAATGTTGCCAACTTGGCTGTTACAACTGAAGTCATTAAAAGGAGCAAGAACGCTCGTTTCCTGGCTCTTGAAAAAGGAGTTTGGCTGGCTGTCTGGTTTATGTTAACGCTAGGAGCACAAAACGCATAGACAGAGCAGTACACTTATTCTGCAGACACGTCGCTGTGTGTAGTTTCCGCTCTGCTTGCAAATATCAATAAAGCTAAGAAACATATATTGTGTTACAGCTTCATTGAGCTGCTCCCACCACACCACTGGACCACAGCCCCAGTGGCCTAATGGATAAGGCACTGGCCTCCTAAGCCAGGGATTGTGGGTTCGAGTCCCATCTGGGGTGTTCATTAGCAGAGTGGCGCAGCGGAAGCGTGCTGGGCCCATAACCCAGAGGTCGATGGATCGAAACCATCCTCTGCTAGCTTCCTTTTGTGGTCCTGTTCAGATGGGAGGAATATAACACTGTTAGTGTATGTGATTCCCACTGGGGCCAGTCATGCTAAAAGTGAACCAGGTCAGCAAGATGCCGAGGATAACAACGTCCACCACCATGGTGGCAGGCAACAGGATCCAACTGTTTGCTGTAGTATGCCTCAGGTCTCTGGCGTCCACCATGGGACTGTGTCAACACTCCTTGTGCAAAGCCCTGTCTTTCATAGCCTTATTACAGTCAGTTTGTTTTAGAAGCTGGAATGAGCCCTCAGCTTCAGGAGTCCATCTCAGTGGCTCTGGGGAGTTAGGCATACATCTACCATACCCTGCAGCCCCCAGGAAAGACTCCATCTGTTTTATAGTGGTGGGTTTTGGTATAGCCTGTATAGATGACACACAGCTAGGGGATAACATATCAAAATATAGACAAAATATCTCCCAGGTAACTAACCACAGGTAGGCAACACTGTAGTTTGGCCTTCGATGCTTTATGTCATACAGTATATTAAAGTTTTTTTCCACAGTTGAACAATTCTGCCCTTCATGCGTTTGTTGGGAGTTTGTGCTGTTTGTAGGAAGGTAACCCACAGCCCCAGTAATGGATAAGGCACTGGCCTCCTAAGCCAGGGATTGTGGGTTCAAGTCCCATCTGGGGTGTTTGGTAGCAGAGTGGCGCAGCGGAAGCGTGCTGGGCCCATAACCCAGAGGTCGATGGATCGAAACCATCCTCTGCTAGCAGCTTTTTGTCTGGAGGAGAGAGAGAGAGAGACCGTCCAAAACCATACAAAACAATAGAGTCTCCCTTCATCTTGATCCCTCTGCCTCTAGTTTCAGCGTTGTATATGAAGCAGTAGATTTCCAAATACATGGTTGGTGCAACTGAAATGAAAAGGGAAGATAAATAAAAATGTACGCAAACATTTCAGCCCCTGAAACTGAATTGTTTGCTTACATTTGTCTTTCCAAAGAAAGCAGGACTTTTCCTTTTCAGTGGTGTTCATGTACACACTGAGGGCCAATCCCAATACACCCCTAAACCGTACCCCTTGGCCCTACCCCTCCGTTTTGCGCGTTCACGTGAAGGGGTAGGGCTGTCCCAATACTCTATTTTCGAAGGCGGAGGGCCAAGCCGAAGGGGTTTGTAGCCCTTCAAACGGAGATTTTTCAGAGGCACACTTCAAACCAAGGGCTACCCAGAATGCCCTGCGAATCTCTGGAAGTAACAGGAAGATCATGGGGACCGCTACGCTACCATCCGAAGTGAACCACAAATGTAGTATTTTCTTCGTTAATAAAGAGTTAAAAAAATATTCCAACCGTGGTATTATCTTAGTTTAATGTCGTTTCAATGTATTATGGACCGTTTCTTTATAAAAAGCATAACAAAAAAATCGCTAATATGCCGATGTCTCTACTTCGTTAGTTAGTTACGTTACAACATTGTTTTAGGCTGATTTGTGCATGACAGTCCCGCATTTTGACATATTTACATGTCGCATTTCCCCCTTTGATGGTATATGATGAAATATAACTAAAGTCCAGCAGCGAAGTTGCTGCACTTGTTACGGCTCCTCTAATATCAGTGCAGACTGGCAGGGTAACGTTAGGAGCGGCTTGCTAGACTACAGAGCACCGCTAACGCTATTCTGTCATGAAGTGGTCTGGTAATGAAGCAGTGGGCTTTTTTATTTGATGACTTGTTTGATCGATTGGTAGCGTGAAACGTATAAGTTGTGAACGAATCGCGAGCGTCCATGCTTTTCTATCTCCATCAGATGAACGGCAAATGTCACTGTGATAATACCATTGTTGCCATAGTAATCTCCGACAACAAACTCGTCCCATCTGCTTATCGATGACGTATCAGCGTCGAAGTGCGATCCCAATACTTAGGGAGATATTTTCTAGCCCTACCCCTTAGCTAGGGCTAGGGTAGGGCCAAGCCGAAGCCATAGGGGTACAAATAAGGATTGGGATTGGGCCTGAGTCTACTGAGCAAACTGAGAATGAAATGGTGTTAACAGAAATCACATTTGTAAAAGTGTAAAGCTTCTTCTAAGTGATCTGACACTTTTCTGTCCAATGGATGTGCAAAACTCTGAGGCACCCGGTCTTAGATGCAATTTGGTCTTAGATGTTTATTTTTTTTGTTTTCTGCATTTGTTTTTTTACATTACTGCTCTTTGACATTTAGAAACTTTTCATTTAATTACTTGTAAAAGCATCTTCGCTTTACAGATTTATTTTTACACGCTTTAGACCAGGGGTGTCAAACTGTGTGCCATGGAGGGCCGAGAGTATGCAGGTTTTCGTTCCAACCCAAGAATACAGCAGGTGATTTCAGTGATTACCACACCTTCAACCAGAGAGGAGGGACTAATCAGTGAAATCACCTGGTGTATTCTTGGGTTGGAACGAAAACCTGCATACTCTCGGCCCTCTATGGCACACAGTTTGACACCCCTGCTTTAGACTGTTGCACAGTACTGTGTAATTCTAGCATCTGTTTATTTGTCTTTTTCACAATAGAACAATTAACACCAACATGTCTGGCTGGCCGTCGGTCCATCATCAGGTTTCCATGATTTTCTTTTAACACCATTTTTGAACAAGAGGTCAGTCCACTGCTCTTTGGTATTTGCTGATACAGTCGCCTAGCTGAGAGGAAGAGACAGAGGTTTCCATCGTTTGTCTCTCCTTCCCAAACAGCACCTTCTTCACCTTCTTCAGCTGGGTGGTTCCTCACTGCAGAAGATTTCTAACAGTGGCATTCCCAGCCAGTGAAAGCAGACCTCCATAGTGATATGCTCATTTAATCAGGGCCATTATGAACTTTGACCTTTACCACCTGGTTCAACTCTCTAATGTGTTTGATCAGTGAGCTCTATTAATACGCCACTGTTATCAGTGATGTGTTCAAACAACAGGACTCTATTTCTAGTGATATTGTGGATTAAATCTACAGGGTTTTCTTGAGTAAAATCCACCCACACAAACCACACTGATCCAACAGCTCTATGTTACAGTGTTTATGTAAAAAACATTCTATAAACTAAAATGTACAGGACAGCCTCTGCATTCATCCATCAGAAAATACACCACAACATGGAGGATTGTTCCAGTATGGTTGCTTTATAACAGAAGTCATTCTTATGGGGTGAAGGCAGCAAGACAGACTGAGCTTTATAAATTATCTTAATCCTCCCTATCATTTATATTTATGTACAGTACTGTGCAAAAGTCTTGGCACATGTAAAAAGAAAACCATAAAGTGAAGATGCTTTCAAAAATAATGAAATGAAAAGTCTCTAAATATCAAAAAATTACTATAAAAAGCAGAAATGTAAAAAAACTGAAAATAAGCTTCTAAAACCAAATTTATCTAAAAAAAAAAACTAGGGTGACTTTGGCACAGTACTGTATGTTATGATATCATTCAAAGGCCAAATCCACATGCAAACGGTTTGCCAGTCATCTACTAACTTATTTACTGTACATCAATGGAGGACGCCTGTTTTCCTCAGCTGGAACTGAATGGTTGGATACTCCCTTTTCTCCAAGTGAGAGAAACTGTACAAACAGTAGGGGGGGGGGTGGTGCAGTCTCACATTTTTCCATTGAAATGTCAGCCACGCCTCGACACCACCACCCACACCGACAGCGCCATTGTCACCTAATCCAAAACACACACAGACCCTTCTGGTCCTTTCAGCTCAGGCCAGACTGAACCGGTGACGCGACAATGAAAACACTGTAAGGTGTCAGTGTTGTTTTGGGTCTGCTCACGAGGCATCGCCGCCCTGAGACCAATCTCCAGGCATTACTGCATCACTTTGAACTCACAGGTGTTACAACGTGTGTGTTCAATTCTACTGTAAAACATTGATTACTCTCAGTGTGTGTTTACAACTTTCTCTCAATATAAAGAAGCTCAGATTGGCTTCCTTTACCTGTAACCTGGCTATTGGTCGAGCTCCAGCTGTTGTCTCACTGTGGTTAAACTGTGTACATGACACCGGTTACTTACAGGACGACCTTCTGTGACTGAGCAATACTGGGTTACTTCTAATACACAGGAAAGAAATGAAGATAGTAACAGAAGGTACCCATAAGGCCGTGTGAGTTGACAGATAGCAAACAGACATTGAATGCAACACTGATTAAACATCCGTTTTGCACCCAGAGATATTATTATTGTTACTGTGTTATTCATCTAAACTCAGTGGACATCAGTCCCTTTCTCTCAAGGTTTTTTTTCTCAAGTTTGTTTTTATTGTACAACATATATTGCGCAACTGCATTGTTAATAAAAAATACATTTCATTTCATGTCTGGCTGATTGAAGAGGTTGATAACCATGTCAGCTGCAGCCCCCCTTAGTCCCACAGGTCAATGTTAATTTGATGTTACCAATGATTGAAACAACATTGAAGTTGGATCAACATCAGCCTGTATGTGGACGGCTGTGGCTGAGAGGTGACTTTACTTTCCATCCAACAGCAGCAGGCTAGTTGTCCGGTCAGCATTTGCTCGCATCCGAGTTCACTTCCTGGAAACAGTTTACAGTTGCTGTCAGGTAGAAATTGTTGATACAGTTTAGAAACCTGAAGATGTGACCACCCAGCCTCAGGTCAATAGTTTTGGTTTTAGCTTTCTGTTATTATACAATATTCATATTATTGTATGGTCTGATTGATGATTTTTTTTTAAGAACACCTTAAATCACATAGAACAAAAGAATAAAATAAAAAATACTGTGCATTTTCTCAGCTACATTAGTGACCTATCCTGCCCCTGCCTACCTCCAGAGTGCTGAGGCAGCGCTGGACGGCGTGGTGGACCGAGGGGAAGAGGCAGGACCTGGGCAGGCGGTCTGGGACGAGGCCTTGAGACTGGAGCTGGGATAAAACTCTCTCTGTGGGGAAATACAATATGATGCATACGGTACTGCAGGTCCACCACCTTTCGCTTCATCTGATGGTCTCCAGATCAACGTTCAACTGGGTAGTGTCTCCTCCTCTAAGAGAGCTGTGGTGCAGTTTGTGGTGAGAATCTAAAGTCCAGCATGCTGAGATAAAGTTACATGGAATCAGATCTTTTTTTGACTCCCCCTGCTGCCAACATCTCTACCTGGTGGGATGACTCTACTATGAAGTTACTGTAGCTACATGGAGTTCAGGGGAGGGGGGTGTTCCATGCAGAGCTGCAGCATGAGAGAGAGAGAGAGAGAGAGAGAGAGAGAGAGAGAGAGAGAAACTAACCTGGGCATGCTGCCAGAAACACTCTGACACCCTGGACTTCCAAGTCCTCCACAACCTGATGGAATAACACACACACACACACACACACACACCAATAAACATCATAATCATCACTTGTCGTCTTTTGTAATAAAACTAAAAAGCACACGTTGACTCTCTCTAGAACAAACTTCTCTTCCTTTTATCACGAGGACCAAAGGGGAGGAAGAGATAAAGCACCAAGTCACTGATAACGTCTCTCCTCGCCACATGCATTAACAACTGTGACTGTGTGTGTGTGTGTGTGTGTGTGTGTGTGTCATATCATTATCTAATGTGCAATAAGAGAACACTCTTACATAATACCGTGTCATATAGATAGCTGGCTGGTAGAAACAGGTCAACTAGTGAACAGAAAAGCTCTTTTTTCTGTGAATAAAACAGTTCAGAAATGTCTGGCTGAGATGTGTCAAGTGAAGGCTGATCTCCATTCAGACCCGCCCACGCTGCCACTCAGACTCTCCAAGGATCAAATGAAATCCTATGATTACTTCAGTCGAGGCTAAAAATAGTTGAGTTATTGTACAACCCACTCCGTCTCAAAAATGTGTTTCACTGCGATAAGTTTTCCAGGACTTCACAAGTGGCATGAGGTGGATTATTACTACAGTATTACTGCTAAAGAGCTACATGTTCTCCAGGGCGGACCTTCAGTCTTTTCAATCCATCCTTTCTATACGTCACCTTCAAGCTGTGGCTGAGTCTACATGTGAGGCTGGAGCTACTAGAGCACGTTGAGCTTGGAGGCAGTGGTGATATTGCTAGCAACAAACACTAGCAGCAGTTGATTGTTTGATGAAACACGCTGTCAACAAAGATTTCATTTTCCTCTTTTTGTGTTTGTCTGCATCACGTGGGGAGCAACAGAAGGAGAACTGGGTAGTTATCATGAGCAGTGATAGCCACCGTGGCCGAACAGACAAAGAAAAGAGCGCCACCTACAGGAACTCAAACTCCATCAACAGGAAATCCAAGGAGGAAGACGTCACAGTACTGGACACACTGTTTGATTGACAGGTGATCAAAGATGGAGACCGGAGGTTTTCTACTCCGTTTCCTCACCTCGCTGAGTGCTGTCATGGCCATGGAGTCCATGAAGGTGACAGAGCTGAGGTCGAGAACCAAACAGTGTGTGGGTGTTGGTGTGTGGACTGAGGAAGAGGAGGAGGAGGAGGAGGAAGAGGTCTGGACCACAGCTGGGTTTTCCTTCTGACCACAATTCACCGTCTGGATGGAGAGAGAGAGAGAGAGAGAGAAAGAGAGAGCGAGAGAGAGAGACAGAGACAGAGACAGAGAGAGGAAAGTGATAAGTGGAATATTTTTGGAGCACTCATATAACACAAGGTGTAATGGGACATTTGTGTATGTACTGTATTTCAGTGGAGGAAGGCAAAGGCAGCTGGGAGCTAGGTAGCAAGACGTGCACACACACACACACACACACACACACACACACACACTTGCTGTGTTGAGTGCAGATGCTGGTACTGAAGCATGTTGAATGGCGTGCAGGTATCGACAGACCCCCCTGGGGGGAGGATGGCACTCGACGCCCATCTGGATTCATTTACACTAACAATTACAATTACGCTCCTTTCTCTTCCAGGGCGTCTTCGTCTCTCTGCCTCATCTTCTTCATCTTCCTCTCCTTCCTACTGTTTCTCTTCGTTGCTTCTCTCTCTCTCTCTCAATCATCTCGTTTCATGAAATAATTCATGATAATTACTCTTCTTCCCCTTCATCTTCTCAATCACATTCACTTCTCCCAATACTGTGTGTGTGTGTGTGTGTGTGTGTGTGTGTGTGTGTGTGCACCTCTCTGATCTCTTTGAAGACCAGTTCAGAGTTGGCAAAGTAAATGGGACTGCAGCATGAGAGTACAGTCACCCCAGGAACCTGCTTCACCTGTTGGTAGAAACACGGACACATTCAATACTGCATGGAGTTGTTGAATTCAAGTGATCAATTTCTTTAAAAAGTGACACTTGATCGATTCCTGCAGGGAAATTCTCTTTGTGGCTTGCTCGACTCCACAGGGAGGTCAGAGGTCAGCTGCAAAACACTGTCCCAGAGCTGGTCCAATAGACAGCTGAGTCGGTAGAGCATGAGAGTCTCAGTCGCAGGGTCGTGGGTTCGATCCCCACATAGTGTCAATTATCACCTTTGGATTAAAGCGTCTGCTAAATGACAGTAATAGAACAAGGGCAGTGTGTAACAGACCGCTTTGCACAAATGGTGACAGAATGATTTATCTGAGAAAATACAAGTTCCCCTCAGTGAATCTGAACCTGCTCATCTGTTCACTTTCAGATGGGGGGTTTACCAAACAGGACAATACAATTACTAGTGGAATCTTGAGCTAACCCTTACCCATTTCATATCACTTCCAAACAAATTAAAACAAACAATAAGATAACAATAATATCCTCATGTGCTGTTCCCAGGTCTGCTTCAGTGAAGGAAACTGGTTGTACAGATGCAGCCAAAGTCCCACTTTTTATTGCGTGTTTATTGCACATCTGCTGCGTTTTGGCTCCAAGACGATCTACTGAAATTGGAGCAGGTTTGCTGGAACTGACAAGGAACCGGTAACTAGTTTGTGTTACCGTAAACTAGTCTGGTTCTACAGAGTAACATTAAAGAAAGAACTGCCTGCAATACTGATGCAGGATGAATGTGTGAAGGGCTTCTACCAACTGTATACATCACTAAAGCTGGATACATACAGGATGAAAGTACAATGGCCACCAGACTGAGGAAAGGGAATCAAGTGGAGGACATCAGAGAGAGCTGACAGGAATTCAGTGACGCACAGAGCCAAGACAGATTGCCTTGGATGACAGTTTGGTGTTTTGATGTGTGACAGATGGAGGTTTTCATCCAAGGATTTATTTTTATTTGGCATTGGCGACGTGACAGCTCAGACTGGTGCATCAGATTGCAAGCAGGTCGACTTCCAGGGGAGAATCTGGTGTGCTGGCTACCAGATATAACCAAGAGTTCATTCCCAGCAAACATGATGCGGCGGCCTGCACCAACATTGGAAACCCGTGTAAATATATAACGCCAAAATGAAAGAGGAGACGATGTTCGTAGTCTGCATCGTTTTGTGCAATGGGGCCTTAAATATCTTTCATATCTTAAACGTCAACACACATACAAGCTGTTGCAACATTTCTACCATGCCTTTATATGATATTGTGGTTTGGGTTGACATTGGCAACCTCCTGCTCCTCCATCGCTGCCTGGTGAAATGCTTGCTGGGTTGTTTTGGGTTCATGGCCGTGTTTCAACTTCTTGCAGCCGTTCTACTTTGGTCTGTCTCTCATTTCTGATTACAGTTTGGATGAGGTAACTAGTAACTGTAGTGGAATGCATTTTTAAAGTAACCTACCCAACCCTGGCTCCACCCATGCTTGGCTTCAAAGACGTGCTGTTTCTTTAGTGACACTGAGGAGTCATTTTACAGTAATCAAACTGACAGCTGTATGTCTCAGGCTGAGTTTCCATGGGAAGTTGGTGTGTTTGAATGTGCGACAGCTCAGATGAGAGTTGGTATGTGTAAATATGTGGCAGCCTGTTCGCTGGGACGCAGGATGGGAGGAGGGAGGACAAATTCATAGTTGAATTGTTGGGTAAAAATAGAGCCAACAGACAAGGATTTATTTTTGGTTTTGTTTTGTCAACATGACAGGAGAATTTGGCATTACATATACGACGACAGATTCATTGTTTGTTTTGGATTTGTGACAAAGCTGTGTTCTCATAAGGCACTTACAAGTGTATAAATGTAGTAAAATGTACTAAGTGTACTAAAATGGACACTTACAGTCGTACATTATGTATAGCATTACGGAGATCATGAAGTACTTACAGAGTATTATCGTAATCTTTCACATCATGTAACACCCTCTGGCGGCCATATTGGAGGTCATCAACTCTTTGGCAAAAGTGGCTGTGAACAGCTGATTGTGTCTCTAAATTTAAAACTCAGCTGTCTCAACAGTATGGACATTCTGGTTATGTATTGATGTAGACTGGGAACTGATCATTTCATCACTGATACAGCTGATAGATTTTGTGTTTAGATATGCTAACCATAGCATCTGGTTAGCCAATCTCTGTGCTGTTGTAAACACATCTGACTACTATCACACTAGCTATGTATCTAGTAGAAGTATCTAGTATATAGTATCTAGTAGAAGCTAGAGTTAGTAGTAGCTAGCACTCACGTGTGGTTTTGCTAAATTAGCCGGCTAGCTAGCTAGATTTCCACAGATTAGAGGACTACACCGACCTTTTGGGACCATTGGTGACTTTACCCAATATCTGATAAGATGATTGGCACCAAAATCATCCCTGTGTCTCCGGTAGATAACATACAACATACTGTTTGCTAAAGCTAAAATCTGAGATATTTTGGTGCCAACCCTCTCGTAACTAGTAAGGAGACCAATGGTCCAAACTCCCAAGATGTTGGTGTAGTCCTTTAATACCCAGGTTGACGTGGCTAACGTAAGGTGAACTTGACAGTGCTGTAGTAGAGAGTTGAGTTTGTTAGGTGTGCAGATAGCACAGACTGTGGGGAGAGAAACAAGATAAGAGGAGGCTGGAGAAATAGAAGTACAGAAGCTCTTCATCAAGTCAAAGAGAGTTCAGATGAAAATGTGGTTCCCTGAGTGACAGATTGCGTAGTAGGTGGTTTGGGGAGTTGGAGATCCAAATCGCTGCTGCGTTTCAAGACGTCTTATTCATAGATTGATGACCATTCATCTTTTGAATTTATGCAATGGTTTCGAAAGGGTTTCATAAGCCAAAGGGTCATATAATTCTTCTTAACTCACAGAGGATCGAGTGAAAAATGACAGGACGGGAGGGTAGAGAAAGAGGATGACGTTAAACCCATGGGCGCTGCCTAGGACGGACTGGTTCAAGATGAATCATTTTTTTGTGTTTTGTGTATTTTCCCCTTAAATCTTGACTTACAGAGTACTCATTTTATTTCTTACCTTATTTCACCCTTTATTTCTCTTACCTTCACTTGCCTCAACTTAACTTGAACAAAGAAATGTAATCAAACAGACTGAGATATGGTGTTGCTGTGTGACAGACATGGTTTACCTCAGCGTAGAGTCCCAGCTCTCTGTAACAGTCTGTACCGGGAATATGACCCAGAACAACACCGGAGGAACTGCAAGATGAGGACAAGATGAAAGACGAGAGAGAGATGAAGAAATTTAAATGAGGGTACATTTCTTGAGAGGAGAATAATAAGGGAGCGAGAGAGGGAACGAGGGAGGGTGGAAGGGATGGGACGTAACCTGACAATATTTCATACTAACTGTTGTGTCCTGTAGATGAGTATGAGCAGAGAGAAGACGACAGCCACGGCGAGACCCAGGTCCAGGTTAAAGAGCAGGGTGGACACCAGCGATGCCACCCACACCAGCTGAGGGGACGGGTGGGGGGGGGGGGGGGGGGGAGACAAGAAAGGCCCAGGATCAGAGGCCTGCCATCTCTGGTTTCATGAAGAATTGGTGTGTGTGTGCATGTCTAACCTACCAGGTCCAACCTATCAGATGTCCAGAGTACACACACATCTTTAAACTGAGCCAGTATCCCCTGCAGGTTGACGACAATGATCACTGCCAACACTGCCTGGAACAAACAAGACCTGGTTAAGAATAACCATAACAATGAGTCACACCGGACGACTTCAGATGGCTTAACATGTCTTCACTGATATATAACCTAGAAGTAGCTTATCACAACGTTATCCTGGTTACCAGAGTGATTTTGGCATTTTGAAAAAAAAAAAAAAAAGTTCGTCCAAGCTATAGAGGATCTAGGCTAAAAAAGTGTTATCATTTTGTCAGTGAAGGACTTAACCTACCTGCTATCCTTTTAAAAGTATCATAATTTTGTTTTAAATTTGCCGTTTTGTTAGAGTAGTGGTATGGGTATCTCAATTCTCATTTTTTAATGAATCACTTATGGTAATCTTTGGCCTTCGCCACTTTACCCACGTGTAATTATCGATAAAGAGACTCAGTAAAGTACAGTACAGAACAATAAAACCTGAGATGGCTTGATTATTAGTACAGCTGTGATGCCATTGGTAACCATAGTCACAGTAAAGAGTATCATTAAGGGTATTATGGGTTTCATACAATGGCTAGCAATGCACATGAAGCATTTGCTAGCTGTGGAAATGTATTAATTTGTGGGAATTATGGGAGTTATCAGCATGGACCAATCAGATGGCTTGGCTAAAAGTACTCATTGTATTACACACATTCATTGGGCAACTAATGTCAGAGGTTGAATGTTCATGCAGGCGTGTTTTTGTGAATTCAAATGTTGTACAAAAGCTGCAGAGCTTTTTCGCTAAACAACTTACATGACGAACACAAATGATCACAGACGTCAGTGGTTGGCTTTACCTTTGGCAGCTGCTCAAAGAGATGACCAATCTTCAACAGGATGGCTAGAATCATCAGAGCTGACACCAGACCAGCCATCTATGAGAGGAAATGAAATGGAGGTGGAGGAAAATGAGTGACCAGATGCATCATCCCTCCACATTTCATCAAAATCAGACTTGTGGTGTAACAGTTATAGCCTTTCAAAGTTTGAAAATATTTGAAAATATAATTTTAAAAAGTTAGATATATTTTATATGAGAAATAAGACAGATCTAAATACGGTCCATAAAAACAATGTTTTGTTGTTTAATAGTGACTACCTGGGACTTCACCCCGATGCTATCCTGCACCATGCTGCGAGAGAAGGAGCAGCTGACGGCGAAGCACTGCAGCACCCCTCCTATGGAGTTACACAGACCCAGCGCCAGCAGGTCCTGCAGCAGGGAGAGACCATCAGGGAGATAGACGGGGGAAAGTAACTAATGACATTTATTCTAGTTCGTGTAATTACATAGCTATTTGTGTACTTGTACTTTTTGAGTATTTTTTCGAGGGTCAATAACTTTTACTTAAGCACGGTTTTGACTGGGGTATTTTACTTCATTACTCTTTAAATCAACATTAAAACAAACATTACAAGCTCACATTTGTCCATGATAGTAGCTTAGTTAACATCCATCAGTGTTACTGGTTTGAGTTAGCCTGGTTGTTGCTAGCTAGTTCTCCAGCCTTGCTAGCTAGATGGTTAGCTAGTGGCAGAGGAAACATAATGTCATTGAATGATGGGGCATTTTCATTTTCTATCACAAATCTCTCAGGTACTATAATCCTATCACACAATTGTGTTGATCCAAGCTTTACTTAATTGATGCACACAATGAGTTTTTTTTTCTTAATTTGTCCTTTTTGTTGTCCACTGACTAGGCCAGTGGTCTTTACATCTGGACCTCTGAGTCCTGCTGGTTTTCATTCTATCTGTATAGTCAGGGACTGATTTAGACCCGGGTCAAGTGAATGCAATAAAATACATGGTAGGATAGAAAACCAGCAGGGCTCTGGACCCAGAGGACCGGATCTGAGGATCACTGGACTAGAACTTGCTCTGTATTAATGTAATCTAACAAGGCCTTGTCCTGTCCGTCTGTCTGTCTGTCCTTCACTCCTCTCATCCTCGCTCCTTGCTTCGTTAGTCAGACTGACAATGCTACTTTCCTTGCAGCAGTTTTCAATAATGCCAAACTAGAGGGCATAGTGAGCGCACAAATTGAATCCAACAGTAATTGGATCAAAGAACCTTTGGCGGCAATCGGGACAGCTTTACTGGAATGGTTTTGATTGGTCAGAATAAAGTTGTGGTCTCGCTTCACCCTGACTTTTTATCCTTTTTTATCCAAGGACAGTTTGCTGAGCATATATTTTCATTGTCAGTATTACCACACTCACCCAGTACAACCACATCCATCTATCTATCCATCCATCCATCCATCCATCCATCTCTCTTTCTATCTCTATCTACCCATCTATCTATCTATTCTACCTCTTTTTTACCCTTGCACAAAAGGCACACCTGTAAGGTGTAAGGCTAGGTTAAACCGAGGTGAATGTACCTGGCTGGGGTCCACGCGGTAGCCGTGTTTGTGGCCGAACACCGCGCCCATGGAGGACAGGAAGCTGA
>JAXDDW010000001.1:14195000-14220000 GCA_034670385.1 Hoplostethus mediterraneus | reverse complement strand
ACCTTCCCCTTGTGTCGAATGCACTTTGCTTTATGTGTGTAAAATGTGTGTATGAAGCTGCATATCACTGAACATAACCACACGAGCACACAAAGTTTGCATGTGTGAAAGTGAGAGTGTACACACTCACACACACACACACACACACACACACACACACACTGCCCCACAAACTCTCACACGTGGGTAGTCATTGAGGGCCAAGGGCAGCCTTGAACTCTGCTCATTACAGCCGGTTTACAGCCCCATTTCTCCTCCCTTTTACTCCCCTTTCTCCTCTCTCTCCCCCTTCCTCTCCCCCACAGCCATTCAGCACCTCTGAATGCCTCCATTATCACAGCTCCGGTTTCATTGTGTGTGTGGGAGAGAGAGAGAGAGAGAGAGAGGAAGAGAGAGATGTTTTCTATATTTTAATGCACCGTAAACAACTTTGACACAACACCTGACTTCTTTCAGCCAATAAAGATCGTTTAAAATTAATTTAAAAACTGACAGGGAAAGAGAGGTGGAGGCTGAGAGGAAGAAAGTAGAGAGAGAAACTGAAATGAGAGAAGCCTGCTCTATTTCTGTACCTGAACTAAGCAGTTAAACACCTGTGATGCTAAAGTTGCTGCGTACATAACCCTCTTACTTACACCCAGATCTTGTGCTGGGACTAAATATTAAAGGTCTGCAATCACTGCAAATAATAAAAGAATGACACCGTTACTGAGGCTAACTCCAGTATCACACCCTGAAGGGATTCATAAGCTGTTTCATTCAAACTGAATCAAACTTTATTGAACCAAAGAACGAGCTAATAACCACCAGCCCGTCTGGCCAGTTTCCTGTTACATAACAGCAGATACTGAAGGCTTGACGTCACAGGACAACCCTTGATTTATTCTGTATCATAAATCATTATGTAATAATTCATTCTATAAGTGTCTTATCTGCAACGGAGCAGAAACAAGGTCCCCCAGGGTGTGGAAACACCCTGCCTGAGGAGCTCAGCCTGGCAAAATCACTATCATCCTTTAAATCACTTCATAAAATAAAAATATAGGCTTTTATTTGATTTGTTATCCCTATTTTATTCATGTTTTATTTTTCCTTTTCCTACTTTATTCTTCATTAATATTGTTTTATTTGCTCAAATTAATTTCAGGCGTTGGGTATGGTCACTGGTGGAAAGTCACTGTGGCTCACAGAAACTGACGAATCAAAAGAATGAAATACAAAAACTTTCCCCTGAACAGCAGCGAGCGCTCCGTCAAGAGAAAACTGGACTCACCAAAATGGCTCAAACTGCTGCAAAACAACTTTCCTCATCCCCACCACAAAGAATGAAAAGAACTAAGAAATGACTAAGAAAAAGAAATTTAGGTCAGAGGAGTGCGTAGTTTACTGTAGTTGTGGTTTCTGGGTAATGAAGTCCTTCAAAATTCAAACAGTTACCTCTTGCTGCCACTAGGGGCTGCCAAAGTACGACGCTGCCTAGTGCAGCTTTAAGGGTAACGCCTGTTTTTCTTCATGTGATATGGGGATGGTTCTTTGAAGAAAAATGTAATTTCTTATTTGTTGTTTTGTAGTTTATTGATATATGAAAACACTTTAACATTAAATGTACGACTGAAAAGAAGCCAAATCCAGATGAAGTTTGTTCCCCTAGCTGTAACAGAAAGTTGCTAGCATGACCTTAGCATAACTCCCCCGCCAAGCCAACCAGCCACAGAGTAGGTGTGTGTGTGTGTGTCTGCATCTATATTTGGTGGTATATTTGGTATTTGGTGGAGTAACAGGATTAGACCTGCAGGAGCAACAGTCTGGCCGTACTGCAACATGTTTTCAGGGGTTTCACGGTAAACTTGATTCTAGTTTGGTTCAGTTCTGTAGAGAAGTGCTCTGCGTTGTGCCGGCCTCGAGGACAAGGTCCATCAAAAACATCAGACTTGTACTATCAGAGTGATATCACACCTGCGCGTGGCTAGAGGATAGAAACGTGTGTGTGGATTCCACTTGACTCCATCACGTTACACTCAACAGGAAGTTTCTATATTCTACGTTGTGTCGCCGGTTCAGATTTCACAGGAAGAGGGCGCTGTTCTTCCAGCGCTAACGGAGGTAAAGCTTTCAGACGGTGAAAGACACTTCCAACATGTTGATCCTCTTAAAGGCAAAGAGAAACATTTGACGACAGGAAGCAGCAGGGTTTATGGGAAATGACCACTGGTGTGAGATAGAGGCTATGAAGTGATCTATGTGAGGTAGATGGACTGTCAGTAGTGGATCTGTCTCAGCAGCAGCATGAGGTCTCTGATGCGTTCGGCGCGGCAGCGAGGCGTCTGGTGCAGCGGCAGCTCGAAGAAAGAGAAGGTGAAGCTCCGGGAGAAGCTGAGGTTGGTGACGGGGCGCAGCGGGGGGAGGCGCGGGGGGCGGGGCAACACCCTCCGCCTCACCCGCGACCCTTTACCCCCTCTACCTGGAGAGAGAGAGAGAAAGAGAGAGAGATGGAGAATGACATTGATCGATCAATATTTATGTATATAGTACATTTCATCCCATTCAATGTAATAAGAAAGAAAGAAAGAGAGAAAGAAAGAAAGAAAGAAAGAAAGAAAGAAAGAGAGAAGTGATTCGATCGTACCTCCACCTTCCTGATGGACCGTGACAGGCGGAGACGGGGTTTGGGAGCTGGGACTTGAACCTACAACCTCCCTGCCTGCGTTGCGTCTCCCGCGATAAGGGGTGGACGGCGTGGGGTGGGGAGCAGGAGGGGGAGGAGGAGGCGGTAGAGGGGGAGGAGGAGGCGGGGGAATGGTGGTGAAGGAGGATTCGGAGAGGGAGAGGCCTCCCCAGGGCGTCATGGTGGTGTCAGAGAGGAGGGCGGCAGAATGAGGATGAGAGGAGGAGGACGGCTGCTGCTGGCTGCGCTTCCTTCGACCGGCCTGGTGGGGGCGCTGGGGAGCTGGGGGGGGGGAGAAGACAGGGTGTTGTAGTGAGTTAGAGGGACCTTCCTTCAACTGGAGGAGTGGGGTTCAAACCTGAGTTGACCTCTGACCTCCCTGGAGGGGAGCAAGCGAAAGGTGTGGCTACAAACAAAAACTGTTAAAGCAAGAAAACCCAGAAAAGTGACGCGGGAATATTTGTTACATCTGCTGACTGGCCGGCCCGCGCACACTTCCACTGGTTGGTAATCTAGGACGCCCGGGGAGAGAGAGAGACAGAGAGAGATCCAGTGTCGGCGTGTTGACAGTCACAACAAAGCCGGAGGAAAGGGAACACTGGAGGGCGGAGGAGGAGGCGCTCCACTCCGATGGTCTCTAGATCGCTAGCATCTTTACAGACACACATACGAGGCCCAGGTGGTCCCAACCAAAACCAGCAT
Organism: Hoplostethus mediterraneus; assembly: GCA_034670385.1. Lineage (NCBI taxonomy): Eukaryota > Metazoa > Chordata > Actinopteri > Trachichthyiformes > Trachichthyidae > Hoplostethus > Hoplostethus mediterraneus. The sequence continues at coordinate 14,216,633 of JAXDDW010000001.1, read as the reverse complement.
TCATGGCATCACATGGACTGGACCAGAGGAGGTGATTCTGGTTCAGACAACATCTCAGTAGTTGCTCTCCTCTGGGATCCCAGCGATTAAAACCAACGGGATTGTGAAAACGTCTCCAAAATGTGACGCATCGATTTTCATTGCGCATTAAATCCCTTTAAAAATCAAACGGCGAGGAGAACGGGTTATAGATTACCTGCCGTTCTGCTCCCAGACGACCCAATCAGAGGCAGCCGCTCCCGTGACATCATCGATCCTGGACGCCTCAGAGCAGAAATCAACATGACAGTTTGACAGCCGCTGCGCATCAGAGACGTGACTGGACGTCGTGCACACAAACATTCACTCTGTCACACTTCAACATCAACCGTTGTCACTGGACCGGACTGAAGTCAGTTGAAAAAATAAAACTTTTTACCTTGCTTTTATTTCTTTACCTGCCACTTTTTACACACTTTTTTGTCTATTTTTCGTGTCAATCAACTAAGCCGCAAAAAAAGAGCGTCAACTGATCTCAACTGCAACGGTAATACAGAGATAAAGATACTGGAACAATCAGTGAATGAAATAAGATCAGGGTGTGTGTGTGTGTGTGTGTGTGTGTGTGTGTGTATACCTCCTTGATGGGTGTAAAAAGTGATTCTCGGAAGTCTTCACTGACAGCTCCCCTATTCCTCGTTCTCCTGGTCCCAGCAATGCATCTCTCTCTCTCTCTCTCTCTCTCTCACACACACACACACACACACACACACACACTGTTGCCTCCCGCCTCAACGTTTCCTTTTCAGCTTGTCAATAAAAAGATTTTTCCCTTAAAACGTGAAACTTCATCCATCACATCGACGCGTCACCAGAACTCAACACCTCTAACTTTCACTCTCTCTCTCCCCCCCTCACGACACTTCCTCCCCCTTTCTCCCTCACTGCTTTCCTCTCTTGCCTCCTTCCTCCCTCCTCTCCCTCTGTCTCTTTCCTCTCTCTTCTTCTTCTACCGTTGGTGTCTCCTTCATCTCCTCCTCCTTCACTCCCCCTCTCCTTTCTCTCCCCCCCTGTGAGTGATAGTGGCAGCAACACAGGTCCTTTCTGTTTCTTGCTCTCCCCCTCCCTCTCCTCCTTTACTCTCCCTCTTTTTTCAAGGGTGTGTTTTCTCCCCCTCCTCCTTTCTTTCTCTGACAATAGTAACTAACATGAGCGGTTTCTCTCCGTCATCACTTCTTTCTTCCTCTCCCTGCTGGTCTCTCCTTTCTCAGTTCTTCCTCCTCCTCCTCCTCCTCCCCCGTCTCTCTCTTTCTCCCTGGTGATATTGGTCGTCACAATGGGGCTTCATCTGTCTCTCACCTCTCCTCTTTTTTCTTCTCTTCTTCCCTCTCCTCCCTTTTTTCTGCCTCTCTCTCTCTTTCTCTCCCCCCCCCCCCCCAGTGTGATTGACAGATGGTGAAATGGTTGCAAGACAAAAGGAAATGTGATGCGAGGTTCAAATATTCATGGGCTCTGACCCCCACCTAGCCCTCCATACACACACACACACACACACACACACACACACACACATACACACACACATCTAACACTGACACAGCTACATTTGCATTGCAAATAACTCATGTCCACCTCATCAGCGCTACATGAACATTTCAGTACACACGCACACAACATAATCATAGCATGACAGAGTGGGCCTATAACCCGACACACACACACACACACACACACACACACACACACACACACACACACACACACACACACACACACACACACACACACACACACACACACACACACACACACACACACACACACACACACCTCTCTACAATCCATATCCCATTAACAATACTAATGAAATTACTATTCTGTAAGCCTGATTGACACGAACAGAAACACAAGCATGCACCGGAGAGAGATTAGTGAATGGGATAATTCCCTATGTGCCTCTCTCTCTCACACACACACACACACACACACACACACACACACACACACACACACACCCTGGTTCTCTCTACAACACTAAATAGGCTTAGCTCCTGAATACTCTCTAATCAACAAAACTCTTTCAGTGATTTTAATAGTTTTTAATTGTTTGATGTTTTCTCTCCAGCTCTCAATGACATTTTATTAACGTCACCTTTCTTTATCTAGAGATGATTTACAGTCCCACCCCTGCTGCTACTGCCTTGCTCAAGGGACCAGCAGATTCTCCCTGCTGGTACTGGGAGTTGAACCACCAACCTTCTGCTCAGCAGCCTGCTGCTCTAATCTGACCGTGAATCCTCCTGAGTGAGGAAAGGATCTGATCTGCTGCAACTTCTGACTCCACCCATCTGGTACGCCAAGCACAGCGAAGTAAACGCTTATTTATTATTATGAACAAATAATTTTCTACTACCTGTAATATATTATCTAAATAACAAGAGTGTGAGTTTACTTGTTTTGATGACATTTTAATTTTATACATAAATAAATTAATAATTAATACATTTGATATATAATATTTTTAATTATTATTTTTAATGTTCTTAATAAATGTTTTATTGCGTCTGTAAAGCTCCTTGAATGAACGTTCCTTGGAGTTTGAATAAAGAAACGTTTATTTTAAAAAAAACAATTATTATTTATTACAATTAAAAAAAATTCCCAAAGCACAATCAATCAGGTGGTTATCAATATCATTATCAATATCATTGAGATAATCCTAATCATGATATTGGACTTGCAGCTCATGTTGTTTCTTGGAACGTCTCGACACACTCCTCCTCCTCCTCGTCTCGGTTCCCTCCGTCCACCTCTGTCTTTCTGACTCGTAGTAGCTGTAAGCCTTGGCCGCAGACCAGCACCCACCCCAGCCTGTCTGTCTTCACCCTGGGCTCGCAGCCTGTCTCACTACCTACCTCACTTGTCGTCTCACCAGCTGTCTCACCTCCCTTTTCATCCCCAGTGTCACACAGTGTGTCACCTGTCTCACTCATCGCTTCAACGGGTTTCTCGCTCTCTGTCTTCTCACCTGTCTCACCCCCTGCTTCTACACCTGTCTCACTATCTCTCCCTCCCCCAGTCGCCGTCTCCCTCTCAGCGCCGCTACCTGAACCGAACCTCACCTCCCCCTTACCATCTCCCTCTCTCCCACCCTCCCCTCCTATCTCACCCTCACCTTTCCCCTCGTCCGTTATCCCCTCTTCCCACGCGGCGAGTCCTGCGGCGTCTGCTACGTGTGAGTAGAGCGCCCCGCGGTGGCTGATTCCAGTACTGCAGACCCTCCATAGGCAGAGCCTCTGGTCAGGGGAGGTGGAGACCAAGAGGCCTGGAGACAGGAGCCCCAGGGCGGTCAGAGGGGCAGCGTGGGCCAGGGGGATGCGGGACTGGGAGTGGAGCTGGAGATGAAGATGGAAGAGGGAACGAGGTACCTGGGGGTGTGGTCGAAGAGGCTCAGTTTGCTGCTCTGAGATCTGTTCCCGGGGCTGAGAAAACCCTCCGCCGCCCTCCGTCGCCTGCTCTGGGTACTGCACCCGAACCACAGACACTGTCAGCTGCCCATCATCCCCTCCGCTAGCAACAGTTACCAGGCAACCGCCCTCCTGTCGCCCTGTTTTCTCTGCCCAAACAGCCAATGAGTTGACACCACTCTGGTGGGCGGGAACGCTGAGGCAGGGGATTGGTGGAGCCGGAGCGTCACTCAAACCACTGGTGGATGAGGAAGAGGCTGCGGTCACATCCCACACTGCAATTCTCCCATCGGTGGCAGCGCTGAGCAGGAGCTTATACCTGAGAGAAAGAAGGAGAAGACTTTTCACAATTGAAAACCATTTGAAAATGAAAACAGAATATGGTCTGTATGACTGGATGGATTTATGTTGATGTGCTCAGTTCAGGTCCTGGGCTGAATAGAAGAAGAACCATTGGCTCACCTGTTGCCTTTTCCATCCTCCAGGCTGTAGGTGGCGACACTGAGCACACAGCGCTGGTGGTAGAAACTCTCCCACAACAAATCAATACGACCTTTAACCTCACTGACTGAGAACAACCTGAAAAAGAAATGATGGGAGGAAGGAAAGAGAGAGAGAGATCCAAATAAGTGAGAGAAGAAGTATTTTATTGAATTTATAGTTTGCAATGTAATTGTGTTAATTTAACATATATGATAAAACCATGAGGAGTGCTTGATATAACTCATGTTGAAGGTGACGTGTCCACCAGGGAGGAGAAATCAAGCACACATGAATCACGGTACATTTTTTAAAGTTCAGAGGCAGATTCATGTCAGCTAACAGAACACGTCACGTTTTTGTCAAATTCAATTGAAAGCGTCAAACGTTTATTAAACTGACTGTAAATTTAAGAGCATTAAAACAGCTGGGGGGAAACATTCCTCTTTTAGTCCAGCTGCTGTGAAGAGATTTAGATGTGCAGAAACCCTTTGTATTGTCCGGTAACACCAACCTGACGGCCCCGTCACTACAGGCCAGGGCCAGGAGAGCACCGTCGGCCTCCTCATCCACCACCGCTATGGACATGTACCTGGAAACACACAGAGACAACCCATAAGACTGGATCAGGACTACAGGGAGGCAGATCAGGTTCTATTCAGGAAGCAGAAGTCAAATACTGTCAAATCTGTCATTTTAAAAAGACTTGAGAGACATTTTTTAAAAGGTTATATGGATGTAATGTAACCTGCAGTTCCAATTTACACTTTGAATGATTTAAAATGATCTACGAAGGAAGGAAGGAAGGAAGGAAGGGAGGATGGATGGAATGAAGGAAAGAAGGAAGGAAGGAAGGAAGGAAGAAAAGAAGGAAGGTGCACTTCAAAGGCTAACAGGAAAAAGAGTCAGAATCAAAAGTCAAAGTCTTTATCGATGAAGACTTTCCCACTTCTGCCCACTACAGGGCAGAAACTGAATTTGTGGGCCGGGAGAGTCTTTAACGATAAGTTCCTAAAGTATTTGTTCAGTATTTGTTCAGTATTTGTTCATGCTTCCCACATTTCAAACATTTAAAAAATAGAAATAAATTGTGCCTTGTTTCTGGGTCCATTTTCACCGTCTTGTGTCGGTTCCGCCTCCTCTCCCACTGCTCGTCCAATCGGTGACCGGCCACCTGGATCACCTGGCAGGAAGGGACCCGCCTCTGTCCGTCCCAGCCGATCAGCAGCCGGTAACACTGCATCTGAGCCCTCCCACCGGCTGAGACGAGCAGGGCAGAGAGGGACCGTTTGTCTGTCCCGCCTCCCTCCGGACGCATGGCGGCCGCCAGCGTGCGGACGCTGGAGATGTGGTCGGTGAGGACGGAGAGGACTCTGACCACGCCGGTGTCCGGCTGCACGGCCAGGACGGTCAGACTAGTGTCCTCTCCTCCTGTCACCAGTATCTCCCAGTGCCCTTCCTTTCTCCCCATCTCCTTTCTCTGCTCTTCTGTCCTTTCTCCGGCTTCACTTCCAGCCCCATCCCCAGCTCCCCTTATCCTCCCCAGCCTGCACACCCCCCCGACCCCCCTCCCGTGGACTCCCTCTCTCAGGCCCCACCCGCCGCTCTGTCCCGCCCCGCCGGCCCAGACGGGCGTCTCTCCGGGGGGTTTCGAGGCAAGGACCGCCCCCTGCTTGATGAAGACCAGAGCTCCGTATCCAGGCCATGAGCCCGTGCGGGAGGGCCAGAGGCTCCAGGAGCGATGCCCCCCGCCGCAGGGCACCGCCAGCAGCCTCTCCTGCCTCACCGGGTCCCACACCACGAAGTGGACGCCGTGGAACCCGGCGATCGCAAACCGGGCCTCCCTTCCCTGATTCTCTCTCTTTTCCTCTCCTCCTCTTCTTGGACTCCCCACTGCATTTTCCTGTTTAGTTTGGATTCCCGCCTCTTCCTCCTCCTCCTCCTCCTCCTCCTCCTCCTCGTGTTGCTCTGGATGATCTGGTTCCAGGATCAAAACCCTCTCCAGCCACTCCATGCCCCTGCAGGCCCGCTGGACTCTCAGAACCTCCAGCTGAAGCGCCTCGTCGGTCCCTACCATCCTCCCACCGCCGGCGCCTCTGTTTTCTGCAGGCGTTTCCAGGCGTGTTGGTCGTGCTCTGAAGACCCTGACGCAGCCGTCCCTGCCGGCGCTGTAGAGCAGCCCCTGGTGTTCACACACCGACGTGACACCCTGTTTCCCATGCACCCCGAACAGGCAGCTCACCGGCTGCAGGGGCGGCTCCTCAAACGCTCCTCTTTTTCTTTCTTTTTTGTTGTTTGCATTGACCTCCCCCTCTCTGCCCACTTCATCACTCCCAATCATCAAGTCTTCATCCATCTCTTCCTCTGCTTGCTTTGGTCCCCTTTTTCTTCCCTCCTGAAACAACAGTAGAGAACCTCTCCTGTCCCCGCACACCCACAGCGCCCCCTGTGGCCCGGGGTGGAGGCGCACCGCCGCAGTCAACCAGCGTTTGGCACATGGGGGCAGGACGAAGGGCGGGAGGGGATCTACTTTGAGAACCAAGCAAGAGTCTTCCTTCATTTGTACCTCTATACACCAGCAGTGGACAAGTCCTTGGGCTCCCGATGCTAGCAAATACACCGCCTGCCTCTCGCTCGCTTGTCCCTTCAGCCAAATGAGGCTGTGGATCTTCCCTGATCCCCCACTGAGAAGAAGTCCAGATTGGGGTTGAGACAAGGGGAAGACCTGTATTCCACCACTGAGGTTACCCACAGCACAGAGATGAGCCTCGGATGGTGAGTCCTTCACCCTGACGGTTAGCATTTCCATCACGCAATAGGACTGGAACTCGGGACCACCCTGCCATACTAGCTCCCACTGCCTATTGCAGTACTGGTAAACTGTTCCTCGGTCGGTGCAGACCACGACCTTGCTCTGGGCCCACCTGCTCGCTCCCCCCAACACACACAGCACCTTCGGCACACCTTCACCGGCGAATTTCAGGTCTGTTAGGGTCTCTGTTGCTGCCTCCCCCTTCTTCTCCTCCCTCTCTTCACTCTCTTCCACCCTCCACAGCCTCACCCCTCCGTCTGCACCCCCTGTAGCCACCCATCTGTCTTGAATTCCATCACCTCCCTTTCCATAGCTGACCGCCAGTGCGCGGACCCCTCCAGCTCGGTGTCCCTTCAACGTCCGAGCCACTTTTCCACCTCCAGCCCAGTCCCAGACTAAGCAGGCCCCGTCCTCCCCAGCACTGAACACCTTCCCCGGGGAGAGATGCACCGAGAACACCCTAGCCTGGTGCCCATATAGGGCCCTTAAGCAAGCAGGGTTCAAGTCCCCACATTTCCCACCGGGTCCCCCCAAAGCCCCAACACCCCACAGCCTCACACTACGGTCATCTGAGGCTGAAGCCAGCCATCCTTTCTCCTGGAGGTAGGAGATGCTGAAGATGACACCGCTGTGCCCCAGCAGACGCCTCTCGACTGGGGCTTTGTGTTCAGGCTCGCTCCCCTCTCCTCCTCCTCCTGGCTTCCAGACAACCAGCTGGTTAAAGACAGTTCCTCCAACTAAGACAGAATCCCCCCAGGATTCGTCTACCAGAAGCAGGGCAGAGTAGAGCAGACACCCCTCCAGGCAAGAGGTCTGAACAAGAGCTTTTCCTTCATGTGCATCCAGGAGGAGAGCGCTATTGTGGGCTACAGCCACGCCGAGGAGTGGGCGTCCCTCTCCGGAGAGCCAGCGGACATCCAGGGCCCAGTCTTGCAGCTCCATGAGAGGACCCAGGGGCTCCAGGTGCAGATGGTCCCCACCGTGGAGCTCCACAAGGAGCCTCACCAGCCTCACAGCCTTGCCTCCAAACACCACTAGGTCATGGTGGTTGGGCTCTGAGGTGGAGCCCCGTTCTGGGGTTAGATAGACAAAAAGAGCTGTTGTGAATTTGCTGTTGTGAAGCTGTTGTGACATGGTAGAAAAGAGAAAGACTAAACCAATGTCTGCTCACCGTCTTCCTTCTCCCAGCAGGTCTCGGTGGCAGAGCTCCGTCGTGGGGCAGCTGCCGGTGGTCTGGGCCGGACACCATGGATCCGGTAGTGCTTAAGCACACTCAGGGAGGTGCTGGCTTTAGGGCGAGGCTGCAGACTGTACACTGTCAAGATAGGACCTTCACCTGTAAGGAAATGAAAGGGCAACAGAAGACGAAATTAAATGTGTGTGGTTCTGTGTGTGTGTGTGTGTGTGTGAGAGAGAGAGAGAGAGACAGAGAGAGAGAGAGAGTGATGTCAGCAACCATGCTTTATTAAGTCTTTGGTCTGCAGTGAAATGAAGAAAACACAGAGAACATACTGAGAAAGTTCAAACACTTGATCTATTATTGATCTACTACCAAATGATGGCATGGTAGTTGAACAGGTTTGTTTCAGTGGTGATTCTCTAGTCTACCGCCTACCTGTCAGAAGATATTTGTCCTTGAGGAACTCCAAAGCTGTGATTGGAGCTACCAGTGCTGCTGTCTCCATCTCTTAAGTTAGGGACATAAACTGAAGACACATACTCAAAGGTGCCTTTAAGAGATTGACACACACACACACACACACACACACACACACACACACACACAAAGAGACAGAAAGATGACAACCAGTCAGTATAAATACCAAAATGTTTATAAGGTCTGTGGTGAGTACAGTCATGGTTAGCCTGCAAGTTAGCCTTAGTAGCTAACAACAAGGATGCTCCCCGTGTTACTGGCAGGCTACAAAACACGAAAAGTAACTTTCCAACAAGGTCGTCGCACGCGTTACTTACACAGAGCTATATAAAACACACAGAGATGCGTTCAATCGTCATTACAACAACATTATTTCCATTTAATGTCGTCAGTCTCCCCATGTGTTTCTACTTTTTCTTCCGTGCCGCGTTGTAGCCAATCAGAAGAGGTTGCACTGCTGGCAGCCTGAAGTAAGGCGAACGCTGATTGGTTAGAAAAAGGTCAGCAGTGTTTATCTTGGAGAAAACGTCACACGTGATAGACAGGGGCCTTCGCGTGTTTCCTGGAATATTGGAATTACGGATTGCCTGCACATGAACGACCCAACAAAGTAAATACGACGACGAGTGTGTAGATTTTTTATGATACCCGAGTTTCCCTCTCCATTCTGACGCTGCAGCATAAAGCTCAGTGCTGATTTCTTTTTTTGTACATTATATTTTACAAATATACACAATACCTTACAGACAATTCAACAGACAAAAAGACACACATAGCCATTTACACAACCTGCTTCCATAATTATGTCTGCAGTTAAATGGGCATTAAATGTAATTTGGTACATACCCAAGTCCTGGTAAGTGATTGAAATAACAAAAAGAAAGAAAATGGAGGAAAGACACAAGGAAAGAAAAGTTCCATGTATGTGTATTTGAGAATTACTCCAATGTAGTTTAGCAGCAGCCATCCATGTCAATTCTACCTATAATATTGACTTCATTGTAATAGCGAGTGTTTAGGCTACTTTAAACAGTCCGGACAACTATTCAAGTGGTTTAAAGGGTTGGTTATTATTGGGCTTCAGGAGGAGGATCTTACGGGGGAGACCCTGAAGGCAGCATGAGGCTGTGAAAGGTAAGATACTAGTCCGTGTAGCAGCCCTCGGCTAGCTAGCGGTCCGGCTAACTTCACAGCTATGCCTGGAAAATGTAAATTCCAGGATACCTGGCTCAGCAAGGACATATACAAGGACTGGCTGCTGAAAGACGCCCTGGACATCCACCTGGCCCGATGTAGAGCCTGCTCCAAATCCATCAAACTTCAGACCATGGGCGAGGCAGCCCTGACCAGCCACGCAGGGGGAACTGGGCATAAAGCAGCGGTCCGCAAGCTAGTGGAAGGTAGCTTAGCTCAAACCTACAGTGAGCATGCTTGGAGAAAGGTTTTGAAATGTTTGTTAGAGCTCGTGATATTTATCTACTGCTTCTCTTGTTTTGTCCAACTTGTGCTGTTGGATGCTTTGTTGTTGTAGCAGTTGTTGTAGCAGTTGTTGTTGTTGGTGTGTGTGTTGATGAGGAAGCAAGAGAGCCACAGTCTTCTCATAACAACAAACCTGTTGGTTTCTATTTGTGTGTGTGTGTGTGTGTGTGTGTGTGTGTGTGTGTGTGTGTGTGTGATGTACACAGATCAGATTTTGGATGATAAGAGGTGCAGCTTTAGGTGACTATATGTATGTATTTCAGACTGTGCAGGTCCTGAACAAGTCTTAAAATGTCTTAAACTACATCATCTGAACTTTCTCTCAGGCCTTGAAGGCTCCAGAATACAGTTAAATACAGAACTTCAGGTCTTCAAGTCTTGGTGGGCTTGGTAGTCCAGTCACACAGACCATATTCAGATAGTCTGCAGTTGTTTTCACTTTCACTATTTTCAAATGTGGGATATGAAGTTGGTTTTACATCTCATTCTAACTGGCATTAAAAGGTCTTAACGTGTTATATTTCAAAGGTGATGAAATTTGCATCCTCCCTGCTGAAGTGCCCTCGAGCAAGACGTTGAATCCCAGCCAGCTCCAGGGCTGCTGCTGACCCCATGATGTTATTTGTTTATTTATTTTTTGTCATACTTTATTGACCCCTGTAGAGGAAGTTATACTCCCCCCTACACAGGGAGGTCAGAGGTCAGGGTGGTAGGGATGCACTGTCTTGCTCAAGGACGCTTCAGCAGGTCAGATTCCTGAACCTGGTTTCCTCTCCCTACTTCCTGCATCACTCTGTCGCCCCGAGTCACGTTCAAGCTCGTCAGATACTCAAACCGTGGCGAACGAAGTCATTGAATAATCCCTGAATCATCACAAGACACAACCTGAAGTTGCTTTACTGACAATACATTTGTGTTTAAGTAAGAATTCACTGCTGACGGTTCTGCTGCCCGTGCACGTAAATAACTCAAATGCGAGAGTGATGCTTCATCCTCACTGAATCTGACAGCTTTCGTACTGGTGCAGAGCATGGTGCCAGGGTTAGTGTGATCTCCGCTGGCACCAACCATACTCGGTGTAAACAGTCATGGTGCTGTGAGGTGCTTTGGATAAACGCAAATGGCGTATGCTAAATGGGTGTGTGGGCGAGGGGGTGTCATACCTCCTTACACCACTAGGTGACACTCAGTTCATTTAACTTCCATCCCTCCCTCTCTCCTGGCCTCTCCCTTTATTCTCGTTATCAGGTAACGTCATGATGATGAACATGGGTGAGCAGGTGAATGGAGACAGCCGTTTGAACCAGGTGAAGATCTTAAAGTCTTAATTGCAGACAGGCTGAATTACTTCTTGAACTTAGCTTATATTAGAAGTATCATTTCAGAATAGCAGAAGCTAAGCCTACAAACGTTACACCAAATTTTCTACCTCTTTTCTACTCCTCAGGACGAAGACAACAAAGACCAAGTGACCATGTGCCTCCAGCGTGACTCCTTGGACAGGATGGCAGGAAGTGAGTGGTCAGATCTGCACCACAGCCCCAGCACAAACTCCATCTCCCACAATGCAGAATTCCAGGATGTCACTTTTCCGACGGCCTACATCACCTCATCAGGTACCTTGATCTAAAGCTATGAACGACACTAAGTTGTTCAAGTTACAGGAATTATTGTCTTCAGTGCTTCAAATAGTCTGATGATGATGATGATGAGTATTTTTAGACGGAAGTTGGTGATCGATATTTTGTGCTGATATCTTTAAATGTAATCATTTTACATTTACATTAAGTTACAAAAAACATCATTAAACAATTAAAGGAATAAATAAAATGTGCATCACATCGGTTTGAAGTTGCTTCTATCCTTTTTTTCCCCTGTGACCTTTGAACTCTGACCTTCCAGGCTCCTCCAGGGTCATCAACCACCGACTCCACCCCTCAATATCCGGCTGTGGGCCGGAGGAGGTGAGCCACCGCCCGGTCCGCTCTGACCCCATAGACCTAGCAGGACTGGAACAGCAACAACAGAGGACCGAGGTTCTGGAGCAGCAGGAGCAGATGAAGATCCTGGAGTGGGAAAACAGGATGAAGGTCCTGGAGTGGGAGCAGGAGCTTCTGAGGGAGAAGAGGAGAGCGGCCAGGCAGAAGGAGAAAGCCTTCAGGATGAAGAAGAGATACTACAAGGCCAAGCTGAAGAGGATGGGCGAGGAAGTGACGCCCTCCTCCTCAAGTAGCGGCGATGAAGAGGAGAAACCAGCTGATCACACGGGATGAACTGATCTGATAGTTGTGTTTTTGTTATTGTTTGTCGATGTTTTATTCTTGTATTCTTTGTCTATATATCATGGAACTATTACTATTTTTATACATTGTTGTTTTTGTACTTGAAAGCAGAAGAAGGACTCCTGGTTGATTCATAACTGATGGATGAAGGTTTAATGCTCCTTTTTGCCTTTTTTACACAAAGAGGACAAATTACTCTCATTGTTAACTGACAGATGAAAGGCGTCTACACCGATCAGCCACGACATTAAAACCACTGACAGGTGAAGTTACAATGGCACCTGTCAAGGGGAGGGATATACTGGGAAGCAAGTGGACAGTCCGTTCTTGAAGCAGGAAAAATGGTCAAGCGTAAGGATCTGGGCGACTTCGACAAGGGCCAAAATGTAAAAAACGGCAGGTTTTGGCAGGTCTTGTGGAGTCCATGCCTCGACGGGTCAGAGGGGGACCGACACAATATTAGGCAGGTGGTTTCAGTGTTATGGCTGATCGGTGTGTATCAGTGTGTTGCTCATCATGTAACTCTAAAACTCCATTGAAGCCAATACTGTAGTTATTGAAGGTATGGGGGGAGCTCTGGGGGGGGGGGCGTGGCCTGTCCTGCCCACTCAGTGTTTTTTACAGAATATACTCTTAACACTCATCCAGTCACTACAGTGGAAAGTGGTAATTACATTCCTAAACCTTTCTCTTAAATATTTACTTTTCTAGTTTCTAATATATGTTAGCCACAGTATATTATGCTTGAACTTTTTTTTGCTTTGAAAATAGTTGAAGATGAAATAGTTGTGTCTGTCAAGGATGTCTTTCAACTCCAAAGTTTTTTTTTTGTTTTTTTTTGCAGTAATTGTCACAAATTGCAGAAAATGTCTCATGGATCTGTTACCAAGTCAAACTATTAAAAACGTGTCTGGAGTGGATGAGTGTAAATGGGAATGTTGACTGTGATTTTACTCAGCTGAGCATCCCTGACGTCTCTGGATGTGACACCGTGTCGGACAGAGCCTCGTCTCTTTTGTCAGGAAGATTGTTTTTTTTGTTTTTGTTGCACCTGAAACCGTTCGTCCTCCCGAGCATCTCTCCGTCACAAACACAAACAGACACAGCCTTGTAGCAATAACTCTTTTTTTTTTTTTAATGTCCAACATTTCTCTTGTTTCCGGGGTAACGGGAACAGCTGTTTCCATGCCGGTGTCCCCTTGCCGACGGCGGGATAGAAGATAATGATGATGAACACACAAACAAAAGACAGTCTCCCATCCCTCCGATCTCCCCCCCCCCTCCTCTCTCGGTCTCTTTCTCACTCAATTTCTTTCCTTCTGTCGCTTTTTCCCGTCACAGATCATCATCACAACATCTTTGCTTCAATTGAATCACTTCCTCCCCCCGCATGTGCGAGTCTTATTGGACTGAACCAGATTAAAGTATGATGTAATTTCTCTCCTCTCATCCTTACTGACACCTAGCCACTGGCTGCATTTACACTGCTGCTGCTACACTGTTAAAAATCTGACGTTGTCCTTGTACAAGTCCAATGTTGGATCTATGAAAGTGGACGGGGAGAGCAAAGTGATTTGGGACATAACGGCACCGTTTACACCCAGGAATATTGTTCCAATGTGGATATATTCAGATAGATTGAGTGGATAGGGCTCCAAAATACATTGTCACAAGTGTAAATGCACCCAAGCAGGATTGAAATCACATTTTTCCAGATTTTTCCAAGCTAGAACCTCCATAGTTGGGTTGGGAAAAACAGTGAAGTAACATTTGAATGAAGCTCTTTAATCTTTAACCTGCATCTGATATTAATTCGAGGTGTAAACGGAGCCGTCTTCATCGTCTCATTTCCTTGTTTTCTTCTTCTGTGAATTAGTCACAGTGGGAGAGTCAGGTCATAATAAACATTACATGTAAAAAAGAAAAAAAAAAAAATCAACATTTGAACAAATACTTCACACATTCCCTTATTAAATAACAGCCTCTCTTACGCAAAATGCCAAAAGAAAGTAGATAATCAATAAAACCTCAATAAATGATTGATAAATAAAATAACTCTCATGTCTGTACAAGTTAAAGGTTCTGCAGCAAATGAACTCAAACTGACCAGTGACAAAAACAACTGGAGCAGCTGGACGACAGAGGGACTCAGTGGAAGGGAATAGATGTGGGATGTTTGTCTTTTTTATTTCGGTGTGCTGCCCCTTTAAGGGACGAGCGGCCGGGTTCGCCTGCAGGAGGTTTTTTGGCAATAATACTGTCACAAATAGATTCACTTGTCACAACCCAAGGACATGAAAATGACAGAACAGCGGTCAAAGGCGATTTGCACTCTCTAGGTGTGTGTGATGTGTGTGTGTGTGTGTGTGTGTGTGTGTGTGTGTGTGCGTGTGTTCACTTCCATCATCTGCATTTCCATTCATTTCTCTCTCTCCGTTCTCCTCTTGTCGTCCTAGATGAGTAACAGCCATCCCTCCTTCTAAATCACAGCTTTCTGACCCACTTCTGCGTGTCGTCTTGGTTCATCCTGATGCTCCTTGTGCTCTACTTCATCCTCTAGCTCTCGTTTGTCTGCATCTTTTCCTCTCTATGTGTTTTTAGAAAGCCTTGGAGAATAAAAGGCTTGCGGGTTTGAGTGTCACTGCTTCTCCGCATGCACATTTTGCCTGCAAATGTTTACGACCCTGGTGTAATTCTTCATTACGCTTAAAACCCGGCTCCGTTGCGTCCTAGCGGCGGTGTCTTGTCGCCTCAAGGCCTGCAGAGGGGGGACACAAAGACTAAGACCTGCATCTAAAACCACTTAGAGGCTTTTAGCGTCCGAACTCCCTGCTCTGTAAATTGGCAGAGTAGCGGTGAAGTTACTCTAGATTCACACAGGTGCAAAATAATGTATTTAACTCTGTCACAGGCCTGATCTCTCTTACGGTAAATAGAAGGAAATCAGATGAAGCCTGCCTGTTTTTGATCTTGTGTAAATCCAGCTGAGGTGGAATCTCAGTTGGGATGTTTTTAAGTCAGTCAGTGTCTGGCTCATGTTGAGCCTGCACCCCTTTACTACTATTTCCAGCAGTGAGAGGGTATTTTGAAGTTTTTTCCAACAACCTTTTTTTGGTCTGAGCAGAATTTCTGGCATGTGATACTGAAATAACTTGATGCCTTCAGGTAGAAAACCCACTGGATATGCAGGTTTTCAAATAAATGAGATACGTGTGATATGTGTGATATGACTTGGACCGTCTCCTTTCTGATGCTCTCTCCTCCTACATGCTGAGTCAAAATACACTCACATGTGCAGCCAAATAAAATACCCAACACAAGGCGCTGTGTTGTGGCACAGATCTGGGGCCTCTTTTATAAAAAAAAACAGAAATAGTTTTCAGTTTATCCTCACTTCCATGGCACGATCGTTTAAAAAACCACAAAACAGAAAACAAGCCAATGAGAATTACATCCAGAGCATTCATACCTCAGATAGTGACAGCGATTAGATGTTCATGTATCACAGAAAAGTGGAGAATGTCGCTGTAACCTTCAGATTTCGATCGATCAAACCTTTGCATTTTGGTCATATGGGCAGGATTTGTGCACGAGAAGCTTTTCTAAACGAGTCCCCTGGGTGCTGCCGGAGGCCAGGCTGGTTCCTACAGTGTTTCTTGAGGCCAGCTCATAATGCAGCAAAGTGTAAGACACCTTGAGGGACTTAAATGGCTGCAGCTGTAATCTGATACCCCCTGGCGTAGAGAGCCAAGTGCATATCTCGCTCCAGATTTCCAGGAGACATGGACTCCCGACGTGGCTAAACTGAGACAGGTCTGGTTCAGACGGCACCGGGCACAAAGACACACCGACAGATGACGAGGTCGCGTTCACACACAGAGCAACCTGGACCACAAGACAGCACAATCTGACTGACTCTTCATCCCTCGTGGTGTGTTAGCTTACCGCTGGCTATCCCTCTCTGCACAATCATTTTCATCAAATCTCTTATAACCCCTTCCTGTATTTACAATCACTTCCTGCCACCTCGACGTTTCCCTCGAACCAACCATCTCCCGTCTATAATCTCATCCAATACTATTGCCAGACCCCTGCTCTTAAGTTCTATACACAAAGTTGATGAGTGTGAGGAAAAGTTTCAGAGGATTTTTGGGGAGAAATTCGGGGGATTGATTTTTTTTTTGTTTTTTTTTTTGCACAGGGGAAATCTCTCCCTCCGCAAAACAAACACGCCGACCTCGCTCACAACCTCACACGGACACAATCGTCAAAAAAAACATCACAAGAGATTTTTTTTTCTCATCTCCAATGAAAAAAGATACAAAATGTATAAAAAAATGTTATTTACAGTCTTTTTTATCTTCTTTTTCTGCTCGTTCTTTTCTTTTAGACGGATCTTTTTCTGCATCGGGCTGATTTTTCATCGCGTTTGTGTTGAAATCCGAAAGAGGTTTTGTTTGTCTTTAATAGTTTTTAGGTAGTAGAGGTGATCGACTCAGCAGCTGAACCACCGTGTTATCGTCGGCAGTGAGACTGGAAACACTCTTTATACAATCAGCCCACGACCCTCTCTATCCATCTCTCTTTCATTTCTGTTTCTAGTCCTCCAGTGTCCCAGCGTGTCCCAGTGGTTCAGGGTCTTCCATGACCTTTGAACTTGTCCCTGGTGCCCCAAGCACAGGCGCAATGCGTTATGGGATGCAGAGGCTGTCATCAAGACTGTCCTTCGCTTCTGTTGGCTCTGCAGGGAAGGGAGAGAGTGAAGCGATGAGAATAATGAAAACAATGAGCTGTTGGGGACAAAAGGACAAAGAGAAAGGAAGCAGGAAGAGAGAAAAACAATCAAGGAAGGAGACGTTGAGAAGACGGAGAAGAAGAAAGATGGGAGGAGAGGTGAGGTAAAGTGAAGAGCAAGAAGAGACGTGAGGATAGGGGGAAGAGAGGAGAGGAAAAGAGGTGAAGAGAGGGAGGAGCTTAAATCAATCAGGGGAAAACAAGAGAGTCAGGAGAGGAAAATGAGAGAAGAAGAAGAGCTAAAGAGAGCAGGGAAGTAAAAGAGGAGAGAGGAGTATTTCCAGAGGAGTGGGAAAGTCAGAAAAGAGAGGAGCAAGGAGTTGGTTGCAAAGGAGGAGGAAGTTAAGGAGTCGGGATTAGGAGGAGAGGAAAGTGAGAGAGGAGTATTTCTGGAGGACAGGAGAGGGAGAGTTGGTGGTGGAAGACTTACTCGGAGTCGGGGGAGACTTCGGATATGCTGTGGGAGGTGGCGGAGTGGGGTGGGGAGGGGGAGGGTCCGTGGGCGGAGCCATTCGGCCCAGGGTTAGCGGGGGGAGGAGTCAGGACAGAGGAACTGAACGACGCCAGGATGGAGGACAGAATATCCAGGTGCTCGCTGGACGGCTGGCGACTCAGAGGATTTGGGTTTGAACCCGCGACCTGGGCGGTAGTTTGACCAGGGTACCTACATGGAGGCGCCGAGTCCAGTCGCCCTCTGACGCGAGACGCCTGGGGGAGCTGGTCCTGCTGGGGCTCCTCGGAGATGGGGGGAGGCGGGGAGGAGGGGGGAGGCTGGTCGGGGTGCGATGGTTGCCGGGGAGGTAGAGTACGCAGCCACTCCCGGCAGGGCTGCGCCTGGGACGCGACCCCTCCGTTGGTCTCCAGCTGCTCTCTGGACCTGCTGCTCATCAGCGCCCCCTCCAGGTGCTCCCGGGACGAGGCCTGCCGCCGGGTCAGCGAGTTCAGCTGGGACCTCGAGCCCCCGAGGTACCCCTCCACCCCCGCTCCAACAATGCCCCCGTTCCCACTCAAGTCCTCCCGCGAGGCGTGGGCGCTGCCTGGGTGGTGGTAGTCCAGTCTGTCCCTGGAACCCGCCAAGTTCTCCCTGGATGATGAGACCCGCTGGTGGTCCAAGCCCAGCCCCCCCAGCCCTCCTCCCTGCCCCAGCCCCAGCTCTCTCCTCCTGGGTAAGAGATCTAGGTTGTCCCTGGAGCCCCGGGAGTCCAGCCGGTCCCTCGACCCCCCGACCGTTTGCCTGCCCAGCGGATCCCTCGACAGCTGCCTTCGGGCAAGCGAGTCCAGGTGCTCCCGGGATGAGTAGCGGGAAGCCGGCTGGGACAGGGATCCTGTGCCGGCACCGGCAGCACCCGTGGCGGAGTACATGCGACCGTAAGAGGCCGCGGGCACTCCCCGGTGGCCCAGAGTAGAGGTCCGGTACCAGTTTAGCTCACTGGGTACCCGGCCCATGGTGGAGAGGCCCTGGAGGGCAGGGGGGCAGCCGATACGATTCTTCAGGATACCTGGGAGGAGACGACAAGATAATGAGAGGGAGGGACAGATGTTAGATAGGGTGAGGGCGGGAAAGCAGGAGATGGAAGAAGGGTGAGGGGGTGAAGAAGAAGATGAAGAGACAAGGGAGAAGGATGAAGAAAAGAGGGTTAGGGAAAGGCAGAGAGAGAAGGACGACTTTGTTAATGACATTTCTAGATTCATTACCCTTTAAACCAGATCCCTGGTTGGGTCTGAGTACTCCGACCACCCCAAGGGCCAAAGATGACTTGTGGAAGTCGAGTACGTAATGTACCAAGTGTGACTTCCTGCTTTCAGGCGCCTGAAGTGTGTTAATGTGTCAGCTGCTTTATTTATGCATGCCCTCCTAAAAATGTCACCCATGCTTTCAGGCTGCATGAGTGATGTCTAACTTGGTCTTACTCACTCACTCTCTTTGTGTGTGTGTGTGTGTGTGTGTGTGTGTGTGTGTGTGTGTGTGTGTGTACACGACAATTTTATATGCATGTATTCTGACATGTTTTCGGGGCCCGATTCGGTGCGTGACTTAAGTGTTGCTGAAATTGGCTTTCATGCACACGCCACTCCAGACGTCGCTGCTGAAAGACGACGAGGTGAAGGAAATGTGACTCTGACTGGTAAACAACATCAACAGGGCGTGAGTTGATGAGTCGTTGAATCACAGAAACTGCATCGGCTGGACAGGATGCCTGAGGATGCTGTGGGAAAATCTCTGGCCTTTGTGTCCCGCCACCTGGTGTGATCCTTAAAGGCAACGAGGAGACGCGCAACGATACCCGACCAAGGTCAGATTCCATTGGATTTTCCATCATAGCGTCATAGGTGGTATTGACTGTGTGCACGTGACCATCAGGTCGTCCAGCACGCAAGAACGGATTCATAGCGAAAGACAACATTCCCCTGAACATTCAATTGGTATGTGATGCAAAAGTATCCAAAACAAGTTTCAATGCAGTGTGCAAAGCAGCTGAGGAGTGACTCAGTGAGTTGAGTAGAAAGCAGAAGTCATCAAGAAAGACACGCAAGAAAGACGCGGTCAAATCCTCAGTGTGCCCATCGAATAGTCCAAACAGCTCAAGCCGATATAAATCCTTCAAGGTTGTGTGTGTGTGTGTGTGTGCTCACCCTTGCGGTGCCTGTTTGGCTGGGTGAGGCTGTTCTCGTCCCCACTAGTCAGCGCTGCGTCAGGCTGGTTGTTGTTGGCAGCGTCCTTGTTGTAATCCCCCCCCAGGGGGCGCTCTGAGCCCCACTTCTGAAGGGTGTGTGCATCACACTCCTCCAAGGCTGGCCAATAGGACAGCAGGTCATTGCCGTCCAGGTCTGTCACATAAAAAACAGACCAAACGCTTAATAATAATAGTGAATTTGATAGATTAGTGCAGACGACTGAAACTTTGTCCACTACCCATGTTGGTGAAATCTCTTGTTTCAAAACCTGAAACCTGTTTCAACAAATATGATCTCATAAGGATGAATGTTATTGGTTGATGAAGAAAAAAAAAAGGTGCATTTAAAGGGCCGTTGTTGACCTCTATCAGCGCCCAGTAGGAACTGCATCAATAGAAAGTGATCTCCTACACAAGTCTCTGGCTCAGACCCTGGTGAAGTAACCATCATTGGTATTAATCAACAGTGGTGCGATCCATTTTGTACTTTCATACCAGAGGAGCAACGATAAACGTTATCAGTCAATAAAGGACAAAAAAGCAAAGCACTTTAACTGTTGACTAGGAGAAGAACGTGTTGGCTGACTTTCTCTTCTTTACTGTCATTATTTGAAAACAGTTTCCATGCTGGTCGATAGAGGGCAGTAATCAGAAGCTGTGTGTTCTCTTCATCCCTGTTTTCATTCAAGCATCATTTTCCATTTTGCTGCTACAGGCAGACCCAGGACAGGTGTCTGCACTCAACTGCAACAAAATAAGCTTAATAAGCATAAGCTTAACCCTTCATCGGGCGAGGAACTATATTTGGTAACTTCCGCACACACTACAAATGGCGTCCCCCCCCGCGTCTCAGTGAGGTCGAGAAGCATGTGGTTTTCACCCAGCCAATCAGCGAAGATCACTCTACGTCACAGAACGCGGCATCGTGGCATTTGACCAATCAGCAGAGGCCTGGAACATATCAAACTTCCTGTTTTCTCTGAAGTCGGAAAAAGACGGTTTTGCAGGCTCGGTTCACTTCTGTAATTACGGTGAAACATCAAAACTAACCAGGATAAGTTGACGAAACTCACACATTTTATGGTTGAATAGTTGTGATGACATGTGTGGGTTAGGGTTAGGGTTAGCCTAATGCTGTCTCATGTGATTTGTATGTTGACAAGTGCCTGTTAAGTTCCTATGTTATGTTCTATGTTATGTTCTTCTTATGTTCTAATGTTCTAAAATACATGTTCCTTTCACCTTATATGTATTTTTATATGTATTTGGGTTAGGTGTTAGGGTTAGGGTTAACCCTTGATTTTGTACATGAAAATGTAAAACTTTGACAAATGTCACAAAAGTAAAAAAGTCTTATGTCCTCCAATAACACTCTAGGGTTGAAATTTTGAATTTCAAAGTATTTCAATGAGTGCCCTGTAAAGGGTTAAGGACCTCACTTCAACCTCATTTCAACCTCAACTCATAAGAACCTGTTATGAACGAGGTGTATTATGTGTACTCTTGTTTCCCTGTTCCTCCCCTCCTAGGATCTTCCCAGTAGCCACAGGCCTCCACCACTAGCCACTGAGCAGCGCCACTCCAGCTGCTGGGGGTCAAACGCCTCAGCAGGGGGTCATTACTGAGAGAGGGGGGTCATCTTCAAAACAAGCCCAACATCCTTGGCATTGCTTTGGCCTTTCATAGTGGAGGAATGGATTGATTATCCATCTGGATCCTGTCCTCTCTGATGCCCATTTCATCAGTTCCTCTGATCCAGATAGCTTGCAAAGCTAAGAATTGATTACTAATATTGATTAATAGACGTACACAGAGCAGGTGGCATTTACACTGCATGAATTATACAGTGAGTAAACTATATATTATGCATGTTATCATATTGAAGGAAGGAGGTACTGATTAATGACGTCTGACACTGACATTTTCATGCTGGCGCGTGTTTTCATGTGTGTTTCTATACATGTGAGTTCCTGTTATGGGGATAGTTTACCTACATTGATTTGAAAGG
>JAXDDW010000001.1:14175000-14190000 GCA_034670385.1 Hoplostethus mediterraneus | reverse complement strand
ACACTGTGAGTGTTGAGGCATGGTCACCCTGACAGCTCTGTGGTTGGTACCTGCTGGAATACACTGCAACCCAACGCCAATACAGAAGGACAAATACATGAAGACAGACGGACAAACAGCTGGGCCTGAGGACAGAGTGTGTGTGTGTGTGTGTGTGTGTGTGTGTGTGATAGAACGAGACAGATCCACCCCTTGGCCTGAAGCAAGGAGAGACAGCGGTCACTCAGAAGCTTGTGTGTGAGAGAGAGAGAGCGAGAGAGAGAGAGAGAGAGAGAGAGAGAGAGAGAGAGAGAGAGAGAGAGAGAGAGAGAGAGAGAGAGAGAGAGAGAGCGAGCAGTTTAAAACGTGTGTGTTCATGTGCAACGGAGGAAAACAGACAGAAATTACTATCTTACAGTATGTGTCAAGAAAGAAATTCCTTGTGTGTGTATGTGTGTGTGTGTGTGTGTGTGTGTATACATTATTATCTCTGTATTAAAATGTCTGTGAAACCTGTATTACATGTGTCAATAGGAAACCTTATCTACACAGCTACATTCTGTGTGTGTGTGTGTGTGTGTGTGTGTGTGTGTTTCCATGCATGTGTGAATGTGTATGTGCTTGTCTCTGATGTGTGTGTGTGTGTGTGTGTGTGTGTGTGTGTGTGTGTGTGTGTTTCCATGCATGTGTGAATGTGTATGTGCTTGTCTCTGATGTGTGTGTGTGTGTGTGTGTGTGTGTGTGTGTGTGTGTGTGTGTGTGTGTGTGTTTCCATGCATGTGTGAATGTGTATGTGCTTGTCTCTGATGTGTGTGTGTGTGTGTGTGTGTGTGTGTGCGCGTCCCCGACCTGTGATAATCGCGGGCACGCCCCAGCCGATGGCGTAGTAAAACCTCATGGCGCCGTAGTTGATGTTGCGCTGCTCCGTCTGCATGCGGTAGATGTGGAGGCCCTCCACAAACATCCAGGCAAACGTCGACATGAAGAAGTAATGCAGCAAGATGGCTACCACCGTGCACAGGAACTGAGGAGGGATGGAGGGATAAAAAGAGGGAGGCAGAGTTAAGGGAGGGAGGCAGAGGGGGAGAGAAGATAGGAGGGTGAATGGAAGGAGGATAGATAAAGAGAAAGGGAAGGATGAGGAGAGGAGAGGAGACACAGGGATGGAGGAGATGAAGGCGAGAGGAAAAGGAGGGAGAAGGGAGGTAGGATGTGAGCAAGCGAGGTAGGAAGAAAGCGAGAGGAAAAGAGGGAGAGGAGGGAGGAAGGAAGGGAGGGAGGAAGAGGGGCCGGTGGGGAGAGAAAGGTGGAGGGTGAATGAACAGAGGATGGATGGAAGGAGGAAGGAGAAGGAGGGAAAAGAGAGGAAGCAAAAGAGAAGGATGGAGAGGAGAGACAGGGATGGAGGAGATGAAGGAGAGAGGAAAAGGAGGGAGAAGGGAGGTGGGATGTGAGGAAGCGAGGTAGGAAGAAAGCGAGAGGAAGCACAGCAGGCGTCAGTAGTCAGTCGACAGGCGCTCATGATTCAATTACCGATGAAACTAATGGACAGTTTTTATTACAGCTGAAAATAAAAGAGAAACGAGGGGTAAGAAACCAGGGGTGAGAAACCAGGGGTGAGAAACGAGGGGTGAGACCTGAGAGGACGTCCTGGTTACGGCTTTTATACGTCCACCTGACAACCTTCATACCAAGTGGTGTTCTGACGTGAGAACAAAGGAGCTCTGAAGGTTGAGGAGCTGCAGCTCACATTCAGACGCACCAAAGGAACCAAATTGAAAAACCAGTGACATGAAAAGAGATATCAGCTGTGCGACTCGTGATCCATGAGTTATTATTTCTTTTTATCTGGTGATATGTGTGTGATACACTACTGACAGGGGTTTGGGAACATCCGTGCTCAGAGATGGAACGGAGCAGTAACTACAGTTGAAAGGTGCGTCTGGTTTAGATTGGATAGCAACAAAAATTAATCTCAACACGTTCGGCGGATCAACTCGTTTTTCTTTCTCTACTCGACCAGTTCTGCTGATTTGAATTCATTCACTCCTTTAGTCTTTTTAACCCGCCGTGGGTCTCGGTCCTCTTCCAAGAGAACTGCGGTGTGGTTTGTTATGAGTGAAAATGTAATCCAAACCAACTACAGGAAACCGCCCTGCAACACAAGGCTTTATGGGTACCAGGAGATCGATGCTGATATCTGATAGTCAGCAGTTCGAACCGCAGTCTGGACTGATGCTGATGATGTTCAGATGTTTGAGCACCAGAGGAGAGCAGACTAGTCCATCATGCTTAGTTCAAGTTACAGGGATGGGAATTGAATTTGGTTTGACTCATCCCACCACCGGGATCTCAAACCTGACAGGATGACGGGTTTCCAAAACGCTGCTCCTTCTGAGTCATGTGACTTTTGCTTACAGGCTCTGGTTGGCTTGTAACTGGGCAGCATGATCCTTTTTCGACTGCTGCACTAAATCCCCCGATACAATACGAGCATCCGCTTAATACCTAATGTTTCCTTCCCAACCTTCCTTACAGTCTTGACGTAGAAGGAAAAAAAGCAAGCGAGCGGTTGAGCGGTTGAGCGGTTGAGTGCTCTGCATCTTTCAGTCAAAAAACATCCGAAGTCGTAGATGTAAAGGTCAGAGGAAGAACAGCACACAGTCCTAATGACACAAACCGGAGACGGCACAGGAATAGCAGCAGGCTTGGCAGGAATAGACACACACGCACACACATACACACACACACACACACACACACACACACACACACACACACACACACACACACACACACAAACTACTACCGAGTGCTAACATGCTCTCCCAAGCATGGTTTAAATGACTCAGGGAGTGTTTTGCAGCGATAGATACAGTGGTACTGGAGGACCGTTAATTGGATCTCATGCTGAGTGAACACACATTTGCAGCACTCTCATTACAAGATGTTTTTGTGAGTCACCGCTCGTCAAACAAATACAAATACACACACACACACACACACACACACACACACACACACACACACACACACACACACACACACACACACGATGTAAAGAAGCATGTAGTGGCCGAGAGAGAAAGAAGTAAGGAGAGAGGAAGAGAGAGAGACAAAGACGGAGAGAGAGGAGGAAAGATAATAGAGGATAATAGGAAGAAGAGGAAGGGACATCTTAAGAAACACACACACACACACACACACACACACACACTGAGTGAGAGAGAGAAGAGAGAGGGAAGGAGAAAGACAGGTAGAAATAAAGGTAGCTTGCCTACAGGAAGTACAAGTCCAGGTTTCCACCAATAGCAACAGTTTGGAGGCTGAATGTTATGAACCAGTACACACACACACACACACACACACACACACACACACACACACACACGTCCCTACCTGTTGCTCCGTCTGATTGACGCCCAGCAGGAACACCAGCTCGGACAGAAACATGGCCGCCGCCGTGTTGGAGTGGATGCTCCTGGTGTTGGACTTGAGGCCTCTGAGGCAGGAGAGCACCAGGACGGCGAGGAGGAGCGCCAGCATGGAGACGCACAGGGAGGAGTAGGTGACCAGGGCCAGCGTCTCCAGATCTCCCTCCAACTGCTGCTCATGGGTCGAGGGGGGGGAGGGGAGGACGAGATGGGATTAGGGGAGGAGAGAAGAAAGGGAGGAGGAGGAGAGAGGTAGAGAGAGAGATTCAGGGTGGGGTTGGATATATTGGTGGATGAGGGAGGTAGAAAGAAAGGAAGGAAGGAGGAGAACAGAGGAGGAAATAAGGTGAGAGGTGAGAAAGACTGGTTCAAACATGTTGAGGACCTGTTTGGGACCTGCCTGTCCTCCCTCCACGAGCTGCTTCTCCCAGTGGCCATATGATGTTACATCACTTGGAAAGCAAAAATTTAAAGCTGCACGAGGAAATTTCACACATCGGTGACTCCAAATGGCAGTGAGAGGCAACTAACCCAAATCTGAAAGGACTTCAATACCCAGAAATCCTGTAAGGTGACGCAACACCAACTCAGCCGGTCGCTTCATATCAAGGAGAAGTTACCAGAATGTAACCTGGGCATACCAACCTTTTATACCAACCAAATGCCAAAACTAGCAAAGTACATTTAATCCACCCTAAAATAAAGTAAAATAAAATAAAATAAAATAAAATAAAATAAAATGACACATTTTCAAAGATATTAAAAGAAAGCCCTCATGATGTTACAGGAAGACTGAGCAGCTGCAGCGGTCCACTCACCTCTCTCTGGGAACTGTCCATCAGCACACCAAAGGTGCCGAGTCTCTGGCACTGACAGCGGACATGAGAGGTGTTTCTGTACACCACCATGCAGTCCCTCACCGTCCAGCAACCTCCCAGCTCATACCTGGAGAGGTGGGGGGAGAGAGAGAGAGAGAGAGAGAGAGAGAGAGAGAGAGAGAGAGAGAGAGAGAGAGAGAGAGAGAGAGAGAGAGAGAGAGAGAGTCACACCTATCCACATGAATACGACTGGAGTGAAAAGAAAACGTGTTTGTGCACTTCTGTGTGTGTGTGTGTGTGTGTGTGTGTGTGTGTGTGTGTGTGTGTGTGTGTGTGTGTTAAATAAATCGATACACCAATTGCATTCATCAATGCTTGTAACCCCCCAGGTTTGTGTCTCTGTCCCTATCAGCGTCACTCTGGATCATTTCACTGCATTTTGAGAAGTACGGAGGCCTCACTGGACCAAACTACATCTGTCAGTAATAAGGGTGGGTGCCATCAACAGCATTGACCAATAATATCAATGTAAAATCGCATTGTGAGGTCGTTGCGTGTGTATACATGTGTGTGTGTGTGTGTGCACGTGCGCGTCTCTACTCACAGGCTGCTGTGGTTCCACTGCACACACAGCGGCTTGCTGCGATTTGCCGTCTCCAGCAGCTTGAACTCCAGCAGGAGGGGCTGGTCCAAGTGCCCGCCCACAAACGTCTGGTTGTTATAGACGGACACGCTGACCACTGGGGAGTTCATCACCGGGTGTCTGGGAAGCCTGGGGGGGTGGGGGGGGGGCGGGGCATGGAGGACACAGAGTTAGATCTACTAGACGAGACACAAAATAGAGCGAGACGGAACAAGATGAAACCTGTAAGAGACGGAGAGATCAGGAGGCGGGTTTGATCAATTATCGACGGATGCTGACTGGAGAGTTCATTACTTGGTACTCAAGCCTGGAGGTGAGGTAGGGGAAGACAGAGGGGGAGATGTACTGCAATACACACTGACCTATATATAGACCTGGAAGAACAACACCGTCTTTAATGGTTGGACTAAAGTATTTCTTTGGTTGTGCTGGAGGCAGTGGAGTCAACGGCTCCTAACCCCTTATTTAACATGATAGATGCATGATAGATAGCATTAGGCCAGGAAGCTGAGAGAGGTGGGGGGGTTTCTCTAAACCCAATTACCCCTCACGACAATCTGATCTCTCACGTCATCCATGATCCGTTTGACAGTATTATCTAACGGCTGAAGCACGACTCTCAAAACAACAGGATAGAGGTCCGGTAAGTCGTGGAGGATCGTGACCTGGGCGATGAGAACGACTGGGATGCACTGAGATTTCTTTGCTCACAACGCATCACGTCCAAACTAGCTGGCACACACACACACACACACACACACACACACAAAACCAGCGCTATAGGCAGCAGTGCACAGCTGGGGGAATCAGCTGGTGAGAGGAACAGCTGTGTGTCTTAATGGATGGCATGACCTCGAGCACACGGACGATCTCAGACGCTTCTTGTGAAGATCTCTCTCCCAAACACCAACGGGACATACGGTACAACTCCAGGACCGATGTCTGTCAGATTCTATGTTGCAAATGTCATTTTTATGTTGAACGTCCCAGGTCTTATTTCTGCTCCAACTGTCTCTAAGGACCGATACTATCAGGACCTTTCTGATCTGGGTTTTTGTTCATCAAAGGGAAACAACATTTCACTGGTTGGAGAAAAAGGTTATCAATACATTTTCTGCTACCACATTATTGGTGACCGGTTCCTACCTGACTCCTCGTCTGTCTGTGTGGTACTTGGGAGGGAGGGCGGCGCCCAGACTGCGATAGACCAGCATGATGACGATGGTGAAGGGCGGCTCGGGTATCGAGACAGTGCGCCTGGCTGCTGTGTATTCTACCGTCTGATTGGCAGAGATACCGACGGGGGCGGGAGCAGCGTTCTGAGGCGCCAAAGCTACAAGGGAGAAGCATTTGTAAGTGACTCGGAGAGAAAGAAAGCAAGTGAAGTGTATTAGTGTTTCTCTGTACGTACGGTCTTTCTCCGTCCGCTCTTTCTCCTTCCAGTTGTGTTGCTGCTGCCGTTGCGGTACGAGGGCAGCAGGGGGCAGCACCACGTGGGTGTGGGGGTCCCACGGGGCCTGACCCCGAAACAGGGTGGTGTGGTAGCGCGGGAAACGCCGCCGCACGTGGGTGTGGTTCTCCACGCGGTCAAGGTTCATGACTGAAACGCAAATGCACACACACACACACACACCATTTTTAAACATCAATATATCAAATCAAATTAATTGTAATGTGATGTCTCCATCTTCCTTTCTCTCCTTCCTCCATCTGCCGTTAGCTCTCTTTATCTTTAGCTCCGTTAGCGCTGGAAGAACAGCGCCCTCTTCCTGTTTTGTGCCGTAAAGCAATCCAGCAGATTTCTCTCCAAATCGACCCGGTGGACACAATACTATTGTCTCAAAATGAATGTGGTATTGATTTATTGATGGTATAATGCTTTGCCTGGCACCTTTAACCTGCAGCTCCAACAGCACATCTGAACCCTCCCAGATCAATGACTGATCAATACTAAACCATAGCCTATCACTACAGATGTAAACACTCTTACCGTCCACCACAGTGATCAGTCATGAGCCACAACATCAAACTAATTCATCCTGTGTGAATCTGGCAGTGTGAAAAGCCAATATAAAATCCATAAAAACACACAAACACACACACACACACACACACACACACCGGTCAGAGGAACAGGAACAGGAAGTACACACCGATGTGGAGTGTTCAGTAATAAGTGAGTTCTTGACCCAGCAAATAGAAGTGTAACAGCACTCGATGCAGGGGAGAGGAGCTGTCGACATCACTCAATATAACAGACGGTGTGTGTGTGTGTGTGTGTGTGTGTGTGTGTGTGTTTAATGGCATGTTTAACGACTACACAAAATGCTTATTGCTAAAATAAAACTTTAAAGTCGCAATGAAATGAAAAGAAAATACTTTTTCTTGTTAGCTAATTTTCCCTTTCATAAAATACAATTAACATTTACACATTTTATATTTCTTCTATGTTTATATCAAAATCCCATTATTTTTACTTCCTCCTTCATGGTGAACCAATAAAAGCAGCACAAATGTTTCAACAATCGCACATCAAATAAAACCCGCCTTTCTCTCCCCGACTGAAACCCCATCGGTTTACACTTCTGAATTATCGGTCCCGCTCCAACTTCCTGTTTCAACAGGAAATATGTCAAATCAGCGGAGTGTTAAAATGAAATGTTAAAATAAACTCTTTCTCTAAGTCACCTCAAGTGTATTGGAAGCTAACAGATGGGTTGAGCTTTATCCGAGTTTGTGCCCATATGTGTGTGTGTGTGTGTGTGTGTGTGTGTGTCCTTGTGTATCCTTGTATCTGCCTATGTGTACGTATGCATGCAACATGTTCACGTTTGGCTGAGGGTATTAACCGCGTGTGTGTGTGTGTGTGTGTGTGTGTGTGTGTGTGTGTGTGTGTGTGTGTGTGTGTGTGTGTGTGTGTGTGTGTGTAGGAGTGTTGGCTGTAGTTCTTATTCCGTCTGCTGCTGCCGCTGCCTCGCCGCTCTCCGTCTGGGAGTCGGCATCGTGGCGTCTTTTATCTTACAGCATTTCTGGCGTTTCAAAAGCGATGGGAAATATGGTGAGGTAAGAGGGAGGAAGTCAGCCAAGCCTCGAGCGCACTGCGTGTACCGAGACAAGACGTTTCTGTGTCTCATGGTTTCAGACGCTGTCAGTCGTCTAGCTGGTAACTTAGATGAGTTCGAGTGTTTAGTGTTTTAGAGGAATTTGGCCCGTTTGTGTGCAGCTGACTCGTCTGTTTCTACGTGTTGTCAGAAAGACGATTTTACAGCATTCCTGGTTTTAAAAGTGGCAGGAAATGTGAAAAAGAGAATTTGTGCATGTGTGTGTGTGTGTGTGTGTGTGTGTGTGTGTGTTAGTATTTGTATCTATGCTTGTGTGAGTGTTTGTATGTATGTGTATTGTGTGCCATTTGTATAATCTAAATTATTTATGTTGGCCAGTGCTACAGCTCTGCATGCAAAATGTGTGTGTGTGTGTATGTGTGTGTGTGTGTGTGTGTGTGTGTGTGTGTGTGAGAGAGAGAGTGTGAAATCCACCTCTCTGTGTTCCTGCCAGCTGTCTGGCTGTGTCATTTGTGTTTCTTCATCTTATTATAGATAATTTCACACCAGTGATTCATTACGAGTAAATGTTACACACATACAAGAGATTTCATATCTCATGTGAGTGTGTGTGTGTGTGTGTGTGTGTGTGAGTGTGTGTGTGTGTGTGTGTGTATTCCTAACCCACCTATATTAGGAGCGACGAGGGCCACGGGGTTGAGGTAGGTGAGTTTCATGTTCTGGGCCAGAGTCTTGGTGTACTGCTCCAGCAGCTCGGCCAGCCCGGCCGGACCGCCCCCACCCCCGACGTGGTTCTGACTGTGGGTCAGCGCCCGCCAGAGCCCCGCCGTCCCGGGACCCAGCAACACACTGCAGCCTCGCAGGATGTTCTGGAAGAGAGAGCAGAGTAATTCATATAAAGGGAAGGTAAGACAGAAGAGGAGGAGAGAGAGAGAGAGAAGGATGTGATTTCACGAGGGGAGCAAGTAACCACCTGCACACGGCTTCATGGGATAGGTGGCGAGTACCAGAACCAGTCACGCTTGTGAAACGCCCGCGAGCAACAACAACATTGCCTTTATATTTTTTTAAAATCAACATTACATATCCAAATTTAACTCCTAGAAGAAGAATCCTCTTTAGATATTTGGCAGAAATGTCATTTATTTCAAAGGAAAGATTTCTCCATTTAGTTCACTGGGTGTTACAGGGTGGAGCCTATATATCCAAGAGGCTCCTGGGAAATAGAGACGGGCGGTTTAACTGTGAAATGTCCTCTGTGCTGTAATTCTGACTTTCAGGTGTTTTTCCTGCAGGTTTGCAGAAGAAGAGAAAGAGAGACAGCAAAGAGAAAACTGTCAATAAATGGATGAAGGGGAAACAAGACGAAGTCAAAATGAGTTTGAAACTCTGGACCAGGGATCCCATGTCAGGACCAATTCATCGCAACAACCCAACAAAAGAAAGAAGAAAAGAGACTGAGATCAAAGGAGAGGTGGAGAGGAAAGAGGAAGGAGGTTGAAAGGAAACAAACTGCGATGCGTTGTGATTCTAGCCGAGGGCTCACCGGAGGGCAACGGGTTCGCTTTCTCTGACTCAATAAAGCATCACAGCCCTGCAGAAGGTTCTGGAGACAGCCAGAGGGAAAGACATGATCTCAAAGCAGCAGGAGGGGCGAGAGTTAAGTAACTTGATGTGGTTACTGACACCGGGTCAGTACTAGACGTGATCACGCACTGCAGCCGGAGGAAGAGGCAGGGGAAGTTACCGACTCTGGTTTCTACAAATAGATGTTAAAGTTTGAATGTGAACTATGGTGGCTCTGATATAACGTCTACACGATAACAAACTAACCTCATGTTTGGCCTATGCTGGTCTTCGAACGCTGCAGTCCATCACTTCCTTAGCAACTTAGCATTTAAGTGCTAATAGATGTTGAATTACTGTAATGACTGTAATCGCTGCAAATCTTTCAAATGAACATTATCCTTTAAAATGAGGGCGGGGCTTCCAACATGAGGGGGCGTGGCTTCTGATTAGATAGCAAGTCTTAATATCTTTCTGTCCGGGTGCCAAGAGCTAAAGGTTTAAATCCCACAGGAATGGAAGCACTCCAGAAAATTAAAAAGCAAAGCAACATGAATACATAGGACCTTGTTTGGGTTTTTAATCTTTTGGGTTGCCTCCATTTCTGGGTGTTTTGTGATACTGGGCTCCGTAGCCTCACTGAATATTCTGGAGAAACAGAGAGGAAGAGTAATATCAAGTATCAAGGGAGAGGAGGCGAGAGGAAATCCACTTGATGTGACTCGCTATACAGCCAGACTGCACCAGAACCAATAAAGGACTGCAGTCTCACACAATGCACTGGAGAGGAAAGAAAACACAGACAAGCAATGGACAAAGGATATAGGAAGGGAAAAGGAGATGGGAAGGGGTGAGACACAATCAGTGAGAGACGAGGAGAAAACAGAGAAAGAGAGCGCGAGAGAGAGAGAGAGAGAGAGGAGGGGGGGGGCTCTGAGATGGAGGCGCCAATTAAATTGAAAAAGACTGATAGGAAGAGTGAAAGAAGAAAAACAGGAAAAAATAAAAGGGAGGGAGAGGAAGAAAAAGCTGGAGAGAAAATGAAAGGAAGAAGAGCGATGGAGACCGCCACACTTCTATTTCAATCCAAAGAGCAGTATGGACGTTTCGATCATCGCTGAGGGAAATCTATCTTGTATCTCATGTTAGTCGTGTTGCGTCATACTTGTCTGTCTCCACCTTCAGTGCCTCCACCGCCACTGTAACGCTAACAGGCTTTAGGACCGCACAATGCAATTTCCGCACGTTGGTACCCCCAAATGGCAGCGAGGGGTAACTGCTTGAATTGTGACGACTTCAATGCCCAGAAATGCTTCCTTTGAGGAAACTTGATACCTTATATTGTTCTTTTTCTTGTAAAGACTCTCAGCAAACCAGAAGGTCTCCTGCATTACTGATGGGTGGATTTCTCTTATTCAGCCCAAATACAGATTGAAAATACAACAATATTTTTTCCATGAATTCAACCTTCAATTATACAGCGGTGAGCCCAATTTGCAGTCAACTTGTTTTCCATTTCAGGTATTGGAACACTTCAGCTTATACCACACGTGAATTTCCCCACGGCGGGATCAATAAAGGCTATCTTATCTTATCTTATCTTGAAAGATGAGGCACATCTCTTCCATGTACCTGCTGAAGCATGTTGAGGTATTCTTCTAGATCACAGTTTGTAAGCGTTTCATCTTCCTCCATTCCTTCACTCGTCGCTACATTCCTGATGTGACAACGCCATTCTCCTCCCTGGCTTCCTGCCTTTCTTCCGCAGCCACAGGGTCCTGTTACCACCGCTGGGTTGCCATGGTAACGCTGTGTTTTACATTACCTGTTGCCAGGCCTGATGGCTGCTGTATAAAGTGAGCTGTCAGGTAAAACAAGTTTTGTTTTTTTTGTTTTTTTTGTTCAGGCACCGCGGGGTGTCTCTAACTACTAAACCAGAGTCACCTCGCACAACTGTTTCACCAGCTAGAGGTTAAGGTTAGAAGTCAGGCGAGTCGAGTTGCTTGTTCCGGAAACTGCAAGGCGTCACTACAAATTACTGCCGTGTTTCCGTGGCAACCAACAACATCCTGGCCACTGGGAAGCAACATGCTGTATGTTGGTGCTACCCTAATGACCACGAGCCTATTTATTGTCAAATGAAGCAGTTAGGTGAAATGTCAGGTAGGACGAGGCTTTCATTTCAAATGGGATGTCGAGGATGCTGCTGCTGTGTTGCCATGGCAACTGGCCTTGTTAGCCAAAGAGCTCATGAACCAGTGCACCTACCATCTGACACTGTCACTCCTCCAAAGGAATTCTCCAATTTATAATGAGAGTTATAAGTTAAAAGAGCGGGTTTACTGACAAAGACACTTGCCTGACAAAGACCCACACTGAGTTGAATTGCTGAGACAAGCAGCGAGATTGATTGCGTGGGTACCGTCTCCCTTTCATTCACACGAGTGGTTGTGAGTTTCATAGCTGGAGCAACATTGCAACAGGAATTTACTACAAGAGATAACTGTGTATTATTCACCCTTGAAGCAAAAGATACACCCACCTACCTTTCAGTCACTGAAGTACAGAGGATGTGATGTGACTACACCTGATGCTAGAGACTAGTAAACTCCTCCCACAGTCCTAAGACATGCAGGCCAGGTGGATTGGAGACTCTAATTGCCCATAGGTGTGAATGGAAGTGTGAGTGTGTTTCTCTGACCCTGCCTTCCACCCAATGCATGCTGGGATAGGCTCCAGTCCCCCCCCCCCCCCCCCCCCATGACCCTGAATAAGAATAACAATGTATGGTACATGAATGAACAAACTACATCGCCAACCATTTAAGACAAAACATCAGCTAGTTTGCACACACTATGGGATGGCACTAACTCGACTGCTCAGTTTCTACCATCCTTAGCTGGCTAACGACACAATCAATAACTGAGATGAAATTATATCAAGGCTGCCCTATTTCAGCACCACAGGGTGTGGATGCTACTACTACAGTTACCATCAGGGGGCGGTTTGATGGGGAGCGAGGGAGGGATAAAATCCTCCTTAGCACACATTATTAAACGCTTCCTCCACGTTAGATGTATAAGTATATAAGTATAGATGTGAGAGGGAATGGGTGAGAAAAACAGCATTTTACCTCCCCTGCTACATGTGAACTCACCTCCTGGCTATAACAAGCTGGATTTAACTGAATGACGAGTATCTGAGGTTAACCATGAGTAAAATGAGACATTCAACACTACAGATGTGACTCATACTGCTAATATTGATACTACTACAACCATTATTACTGCCAATACTAATAATAATACAACTACTAATACTAATATAGCTACTACTGCTACTACTTCTACTACTACTGCTACTAATGCTACTGCTGCTGCTGCACTGCTAGCACTAGTCCTATTACCATTACTACTTCTACTACTATTACCTTTACTAGTACTAAACAATATTATGCTGTAACAACCTGTAACTACTTCAGTTTAAACTACTGACAAGACAAGTAGATTTGAGGTTAACATGTGATTCATGAAAGGAAAATATATATCATCACTAGTGTGAGTGTCAGTGTTGCATCACTGTTGCCATAGTAACCACACCTTGTCATTCAATGCCAGTCCCCTGAGGCAGTATTTGTACTTTAAAGGTAAGTGGGGATTCAGTTTATAGAGACTGGAGCGCAGACGCTACAATCTTGATGGATGGCCAAACTGTCGCCACGTCAGCCAGACATGATATATAGAAGCTAAATATTTGAGGTGAAACGGGTGGATTCTGTTATATAGAGATGTCTGCCAGTTCCTCCACTTCAAAAACAACACGGCGAGACTATTACTAAAAAACGTTCCCGTGTCGACTCTCCCGCATACTCGGCTGAAATGAGAATCTGCCGGTTAATATGGTGAGATGACATGTCGCAATATTTCACGAGCCGCTGTCACTGCATCGCCATAGCAACATTACCTCCCATCTCAGGGAAAAAGATAATTCATTGTACCCCCTTGTCACTGGGTCGGAGCCCATTAAAGGTGCAGTATATCAATCATACCTACCCTTTTAAAAATGTAGCTATCTTATGTCTCCTGGCAGATTAAGTTCATATTGGTTGCTTCTGCTGCTTTTTATATTGAAGAGGTCCAATATTAGTGACTTGGAGACCACTGATGTAGAGGGTGACTGTATAATGACTGTAAACAAATAACTGATTGCCTCTATTTCACACCAGTGGAGTTGTGCTAGTGTTTATCAAAAGTAGGACCGCATTTCCCATAAGCCCCCTTGCTTCATGTTGTCTGAGCGCGTGTGTCTGTAATGGAACAGGGACATTGGAGTACAGCGTTTCTACCTCGTTGAAGTGTGCGTCCTGGGTGGCGGTGAGGCCGAAGCCGCTCTGCTGGGTCTCGAAGGTCAGCAGGCGGGATAGCAGTCGCTCAGCGATCTGCAAGTCGTTGCCGTAGAGACGGGCGGTTGCCTCGGTGACGTCACGGAGCTGGTGGGCCAGCTTCTTCTCTGCGATGGTGCTCAGCTCTGTCTCGTTGCGCTCCAGGGACTCCAACTACTCGTGCACACACACACACACACACACACACACACACACACACACACACACACACACACACAAAATGATGTATTTGTGTATACTATACATTTGTACACAAATATACACCTGAGACACTCACACAAACATATGGATGGATGGATGAAGTATTTTACACATATATGTGGAAGTATTTAGTAGTATTTAGTGTATGTAGTGGTATGCATGTATGTGTGAGCGTTTCATATGTGTGTACAATACTGTATCAGTATTACTACAGGTGCTGTATGGTCTGGTAGTACTAGTATACATACAGCAGCATTGAGCTCCACAAACGGTGGGGAGGTGCAGTTGTAGAGGTCGGGCTCCAGCCATCCTCTCTCCATGTCACAGTGTCTGATGGCTGCTCCTGAGGAGGAGACAACACATCGATGTCGCTTCACAAGAGACACACAAGCACAAGTCATAGCAGAAAAAGAGAAATGTTACTGTATGTGTGTGTGTGTATGTATGTGTTGTGTGTGTGTGTGTGTGTGTGTGTGTGTGTGTGTGTGTGTGTGTGGGTTAACGGACCGACAGAGCCTTTAGGGCAGGGCACTGCAGCAGGCAGGTTGAACTTGGTCCGCGGCCACCAGATCCCCTGGGTGATGGTCTTGGGACAACCATCATAGATGACTGGAGAGAGAGAGAGAGAGAGAGAGAGAGAGAGAGAGAGAGAGAGAGAGAGAGAGAGAGAGAGAGAGAGAGATGCAGCAGGAGATAGGGCACGTCAACAATTAACAATCATCCTTATCTTCTCAAAGTTATTTTCCCATTAAAAATACAACAAAAAGTCACTGATGATTTCCAAACATTTTTCATTTACTTGCAAAGAGTGAGAGATAATAAAATAAATGCTAGAAATGAAAGAAAGTCATTTACATTGAAAAAAGGGAAAGAATGACGAAGCTCCACCAAAGAG
>JAXDDW010000001.1:14150000-14170000 GCA_034670385.1 Hoplostethus mediterraneus | reverse complement strand
GATCAAAGCTACTTTCATTCTTTGTAATCATGTGAAATGTTTTTAAAATGTTGTTTTACTGTTTGAAAAGCCAGCAACAGGAAAACAACAAAACAATGTGTTTTTATTCCCTGGCATGAAATCGAGGTGAAGTCACACCGCCGGCAGAAATACATTTTTTAGAGGAAACAAATTTTGACACAACACCAGGAAACAGCTACCAGACACCGGGTGTTTAAACTAGATCACTATTGTGTTCTATCAATTGATGATAGAGACTAGAAAAACACATTTATTTAAAATGTTACTTTAACATCTTGTAAAAAGGGTATATATTTAGGATGATTCTTCTCCACATCGGTGAACAAAATGTCAAATGTGTGTAGCTGTGATGTGATGTGAAGCCGGGCGCTCTTCAAATCGTCAGTTTATGTCCAAGCAAAAATGATTTGCAAGATGTGAGTCCGCGGAGAGAAAGTTTAAAACCCACATAGCCGTGCACTTCAACACAATACGGCTGAACGAGGCACTTCAACACAAGTACATGCAACACATTCCCACCATGCACTTCAATGCCAGACGATGCAGCGCGGCGAACGGTGCTGCAGTACATTTCAATGCAATCCCCAGACACTCGGCACAAACACACACAGCCTCTCATATGGAAATACAGGCCGCCACATGAAACCCTCTTTAATCTGAAGACGAAAGCAGGGCGCTTCACACTTTGAGGTGTATTTAGCACAAACAGAACAGGATCCTCAGACAGACCTGTATTAATTGTTGCATTTAGCCTTAAAGGTACTTGGGAATACCTTGACTAAAACATCACAGTGGAACGGGAAGTATAGAGACGCTATTTCACACCGTATTAAATAAATCCAGTAAAAACACATTCATATTGACGACTCTAATCTGTAATAATTCAACATTGCTGAATGGTGGTTGTTTGCAATGTTGTTGATCTAAGAATTAGAGATTATTCTGCTGTTGATACTTAGATTGATTTTCACCATATTATGAACTAGCTAAAATAATTTGTTCAATATTTATACAGTGGTGGCCAAAATTATTAGAACACTTGGTATACATTTAAGAGGTTTCAGTTGTTTTCGTTCAGTTGGCCATTAAAATACCCATAAAACGAATGAAATATATACAAAGTCATCATTATGCGCTATAAACCATAGAATAGAGCCATCATAAGGAGATTTACGTCATTTTCCTTACAAAAAACAAGCTAGGCCTATTTCACTGTCAATGTCACACAATCATGTTCCTTCACAGAAGAAGCCAAATTACTTGTGTAATCATTGTCAGGTGTGATCGTGGTTAAATTGATGGTGATCAAGAGTCTTAGGACACAGCTGTGTGATTCTTTTGAATTGCTGCAAAAGGTGGACATACCAAATATTAAAGTTAAAAGTGGATAAAAACAGTAGGACTCACTTCATCTGATATTTGTTGTGCTCAGAGCAACCATCTGCATGTTTCATGAACATTATGAAATGAAATCATGTTTTGGAGGCAAGAAAAGGTCAATATTTTCAGATCTGTCAGGTGTTCTAATAATTTTGGCCACCACTGTATATATATATCACATTAGGATAAATATAAGAAAAACACATTTCAAGGCATTCTTAGAAGATATGTATGTTTATATTCAATCAATAATATTCTATGAATGAGAGTAAATCATCCTGACAAGATGTTATAAAGGTATTGTTTTCATTCATACTATTAAATAAACTAAATAAACCAGAGTAAGTAAATGTTTAGTAAATAATAAATAATTGTATAGAAATTAACCATATATAACAAAATCTTAATAATCCTGTTAAGAATATACTGATACACCCCGGAGGGTTAGCATGTAAACAATTATTATATAATTATCATTATTATTATTATTATTATTATGATTATTATTATATTAGTCTTTTTTACTAAGTATACACTGAATTTATAATAAACATTTAATGATTTATTAATACTATTTCAGAATAATGTTTATAAAAATGAACATATGAGGCCAAAAAAATCCAGGATATAAATATTGATCACATTATGAACAAAGTATTAAGACATTAATCTTCATACCCGATTGACTTCTTTACATTATTTATGTTTTTACATTTTCACAACCTGCAGATTTAACGATGTAGCGGCGAACAGGAGGCAATAATCCTATTAATCTGTAAGTGAGAATCAACAATACAATGAAATCCAAGATACGAGCTGAGACGAGATCCTCTTCTGTAACACGACACCTTCATTACTTCAGCAACAACAAGCCTCCGCCTCACATACAATCACCTTCAGCTCTGCTTTCAGAAAGTCCTTTCAATTAGTAAGTGTTGAATAGAAGGGATTTCTGTGACTGGAGTGTGTGTGTGTGTGTGTGTGTGTGTGTGTGTGTGTGTGTGTGTGTGTGTCTTGCATCCTTTCACATGTTTCTCTATAGAAAATACAGAAACCACTTTGCTTTTAAATCCATGGCCTTGGCTGCAGCGTGTCCCATTCTTTATCTCTCTCTCTCTCTCTCTCTCTCTCTCTAGGTTATTCTCTGTCTTTTTTTCAAGCAAGGACGCACAACTCGCCCTCTCAACACACACACACACACACACACACACACACACACACACATACTGACAACACACACTGGCCTTGCTTTCTCGCCGCCAACTTAAAGACCTTCACACAAACACACACACATTTTCATTTTGTTTACCATTCATTCTCTCTCTCTCTCTCTCTGAGTCTCTTCCTCCCATTATTCCCTCTTTCTCCTGACACACATGCACACACACACACACACACACACACACACACGGTGTGGTTATATGATTATACACACAAATAGCGGTAGCATTCTGTCTCTCATTGGTTGCCTCATGATCTCTCTTGCTCTCTTGTTCTCTCAACACACACACACACACACGCACACACGCACACACGCACACACGCACACACGCACACACACACTCTCAATCACCCTCTATCAGCCCTATACATCTTTACACTCTCACCATGGCAACTGACAGAGAGCCGAAGATGGCCTTGACTACGTTGAGATGCTCACAATGGCACTGGCCTTGTCACAGCGATGTGAGGGAGGGAGAGAGAGGGGGAGGGAACGAGGTGGTGGGGAGGCAGGGAGTGGTGGAGAGAGGGAGGGGTTGAGGGAGAGGTGGAGAGAGAGAGGAGGGTGTGGCCTGAACAAAGAGAGAGCAGTGAGTCATAGTGTTCGTCTTCTTCTTCATCACCTGAAAACCCATCAGGCTTTCCAGGCTGTAAACACAGCGGCTTGATTCACGCCTCGTCATCGGCTTCACCGCTACGAAGGACCAGCGGTGTCTTTAAAACAAAGGACATATTGTACTGGGGTTGATCAATATATTGGTTTGGTCTTTCATTAGAACATATTTAAAAGGTTTACAGTGTCATCAATCAATACTGTACTCGTCTATGGGAGGAGTTTATTCTCAGGTGACATTTTGAGCAGTTTGAGTGAATGTGTTGTTTTTGTTATTGTCCTGGGTTTTAGAGTCACATGATCTAAATGGATGTTTTTTCATGAAAAAGATATTGTCAGTTTCTATCCCGCAGATCTTGGTATTGGGATCGGCCTGCATCAAGTCTGACCCTTGGATTTGTCAGTAAGCTGTATATGTATTTTGGAGAAAAGAGAGATAGTTTGTAGCGGCGCTGATGCAGTTGATGATTTAGTGCGTTAATGTGTACGTTGAGGAGTGGGGTGATGGAGAAATGTGGAGGAGGAGATCATAGAAATGGATCACTAACATCAATATTTAATGCCTAGAGGAAGCACGCCTTAATTTAAGAGAATAATAAGAAAGAGAGAGAGAGAGAGAGAGAGAGAGACAGAGGGAGAAAGGACAGGGTTAAGGTTTTTGTGCATGGTATTTATTGAGCCTCTTAGTGAATACAACCCCCGGTGTGTTAGCGTTTATCAACGATGATCAGAAACCAAGTTTCTGATCATCCTTTAAAAAGACATTAATTCTGTTTCAGTATTTTTGATTTGTGCCGAACACCAATGTCAAACCCCTCTCCACTTCCTGTTCCCGTAGAGGACTGCTCTGGCCCGATTCAGCTCTTTGACAAGCTGTTGTTGGTTGTAACACTCGACGCCGCGGCTTGAAACTCAACGGAATCTGAGCTGGATTGCAGTTGCTCAACACGGCAAAACAAAACGTCCAACTGAGGCTGCGTGTCCCCAACATGCACTTATCTGACAAACTCCATCTGTGGGAAATACAGTATTTATCTGTCGTGTCTTCAGAGCGTTTTGGTGTGTTGTAACGTCGAAAGGAAGGAGGCGCTGATGGCGGTGCGTTCAAGGTCCTGCAGCCCGACCGTGTTCTGATGGGTTTCATACCGCTCAGGGAAATCCAGCAGACATGAATCAATATGGCTGTGCTTCATCATATTCAATTCAATTTTTCACTGCAGCAGATTACCCTGTAGCAACTGGCAGCAACTGTCACACACACACACACACACACATGCATGCAAACACACATACATGCAAACACACACAGATGAGATGAGAGAACAGATGTCTCTGCGCCTTTTCATGCAGGGCCATGTTTGTGAGTCTTTTCTGTGTGTGTGTGTGTGTGTGTGTGTGTTTTCTAGGATGCTGTAAGCGATGCACAAAACAGAGGTGCCGTCAGTCACATGAGAAACCCATTAAGCGACAGCAACAGACCAGAACACACACACACACACACACACACACACACACACATGAAAGGGAATTATTCAGCGTACCTCTCTCTCTTTTTCTGCTTTTATGAAACTTTGATTTCTCTCCGAGCGACACTCATAGTATAACAGTCTCTATATTTAATGCTCATTGTGCTGATGAAAGATAATGCTAAACTAAGGAAGTGTGTGTGTGTGTGTGTGTGTGTGTGTGTTCTGTGTTAATAAGTGAAGGTTAGCTTGCAGGCTAGTGCAGGATGCTAAAGGGGTAGCAGCGCCTCTCCACTTCCTCTGCCGTGCTCTCAGGCCTGAGGCTCTCTCTCTCTCTCTCTCTCTCTCTCTCTCTTGTTCTTCCACCCCCTCCTTTAATCTCCCACGCTCTCATTTTCAAACTTCCCAACAAGTTCTCTCTCCATCGTCTGAAGCTTGTAACTCAGGAGCTAGCTGGGTCATCTGGGTACAACCGTGGTAGCTGAACAAGCAAACAAGAAGAATACTACGAGAGTCTACAAGAAGACTGTGGAATGTGTCTCCTCCTCCTGTCAAGCAATATTTTACACCCAACTGACAAAAACTCAATTTCGAATTAGTTGCATTTCCATCAGCTGGGTTGAAGAACAAATCGGCTTCGTAATGGTAAAAAAAACACAAGAAAGATTGAAAAGCGTTCAGTACTTGAATTGTATTGTGTACTGTCGGCCTGTATTTCCTGCTTTCATCCAAAGGCAAAAATAAATAATGGCACCTACTACTGTACTACTGGCCTCACAGCCACTATGGAGACTCCTACATGGGGTGACAGCAGGTACGACACTCCCGGGGGGTCGTGGTGGACGGGGATGCTACAGGTAGTTTACAGGCTTAACTGTTGCGCAATGAGACTGTCCGGGCCAATCACGTCACGCCTAAGTCAAGATTCATCCCACAAATGTGTTTCCATTGTTATTTCTTGATTTTCTCTCCCCCCTCCTTCAATCAAAACCACTCCTCAATCTCTCATCTGTCGCTCTCGCTTCCTTAATCAATACACCGATCAATCAATACATTTCAACCTCTCTCTCTCTCTCTGATTTTCTCTTTTCCCTGTCTCTCCTTCTCTATTTCTGTCTCTTTGCCGCTCACTGTGTGTGTGTAACTTTCTCTCTCTTCTAGTTTGTGTGTGTGTGTGTGTGTGTGTGTGTGTGTGTGTGTGTGTTATATATGGATCTATTCCCAAACGTGCCACCATGTTTCCAGGCTGTTTGTCTTGTTTGACTCCCTCCCTCCCCATTATCTCTCTCTTCTTTCTTCTTGCCTTAAAACTTTTATTGTTCATTAATCATTCACTTTTCCGATCTCCGCTCCTCTTCTGCCTCCTTTTCATCTTTTCGGTTGTCCTCCCTCCCTCTCTCTCTCCTCCTCTCTCCTCTCTCTCCTCTTTCCTCCTCCTCCATCATGTCCGCCTGACTGTCTCTCTGTCTCGGTCTCAGGTGGACAGGAAGTCCTCATGCTTTCCCAAATATCTGTGTAACCCAGTTGCAGCATCGCCAGACACCCACGCCGATACAAGCGTGTTAACTCCCTCTGCGTCGAGTCCTGAAGCTTCTCTGCTCACACTTTCTTTCTGTCTGCTTTCATCCTCCAACAAATATTAGCACTGACTTTCTGGTGTAAAAAAAAAAAAAAACTTTTTTTGAATTAATGATTAATCTCTGTCGGCCCTGCATGACTGAAATGGGTCTAACACGCAAAATCAATGATGATATTCAGTCACACAATATAAGCACGTCAACTGTTTCAAGTCATTAAAAAAAAATGGATTTAACAGACTAAATCAATACAAGATAGTAGAATCATTTTTGCCTGGATTCACCTTTATTATTATTATTATTATTATTATTATTATTATTATTATTATTATTATTCATTTATAGCTACCTCCAACTGTCTCAAGGATTAAGTCAAGTCTTTGTTAAACTTGACTTCATCTATACGTTCCCTGTGTGAAAATAAAAGTGATAGTTTGTCAAAGCAAAACAAAAAATACAAATGAATAACATCATTTTTTCCCTCTGACTTCGTCTCTCACATACAGACTGTTTTCAA
Organism: Hoplostethus mediterraneus; assembly: GCA_034670385.1. Taxonomy (NCBI): domain Eukaryota; kingdom Metazoa; phylum Chordata; class Actinopteri; order Trachichthyiformes; family Trachichthyidae; genus Hoplostethus; species Hoplostethus mediterraneus. Next base: position 14,163,205 of record JAXDDW010000001.1, on the reverse strand, counting down.
CCACCTCTCAAGATCCGATATCATCCACACTCACTCCCCATCACCTCATCACCTCAAGTCTAATTGTGACTCTCACTTCACCTACAACACCAGCATCATTTCTCCGTCCACTCACCCGGCTCGCAGACGCAGGTGTGACGCTCCCATTGGTCGGAACAGCGGCTGTGGGCGGGGCAAGGGGAGGAGACGCAGGGGTTGCCGACGTTACAGCCAGTCTCCACCTTGACAGCCCTCGACGGGCGGGGCAGGGGCGGGGCATCCGGCCTCACTCCTAACCGAACGCCCTGTGGGGAGGGAGAGAGAGAGAGAGAGAGAGAGAGAGAGAGAGAGAGAGAGAGAGAGAGAGAGAGAGAGAGAGAGAGAGAGAGAGAGAGAGAGAGAGAGAGAGAGAGAGAGAGATTTTTATGATAAAGATATTTTATTTGTCTTGCGTAATATCAGGAAAGAAATCCAGAGATTGGAAACTGATATTTGCTGACTTCATGTCCCTTCTATTCAACTATCCATCCATCCATCATTGATCTTATCATCATCCATCCATTATTATCCATCGATTGATTTATACCTCCTATCATCCATCCATCATCGATCCTATCATCTATCCATCATTGATCCTATCATCCATCCATCCTATCATCATCCATCCATCAATCATTGATCCTATCATCCATCCATCCTATCATCATCCATGCATTATTATCCATCTATTGATTCATACCTCCTATCATCCATCCATCCACCCATTCATCATGCATCTATCCATCAATAATTGATCCTATCTTCCATCCATCCATCCATCCATCCATCCATCCATCCATCATTGATCTGATCATCCATCCATCCTATATTATCCATCCATCCATCCATAATTGATTCATCCATCCATCCATAATTGATCCTATCATCCATCCATCCATCCATAATTGATCCTATCATCCATCCATCCATCCATCCATCCATAATTGATCCTATCATCCATCCATCCATCATTGAACCTATCATCCAGCCATCCTATCATTCATCCATCATCCATAATTGATCCATCCATCCATCCATAATTGATCCATCCATCCATCCATAATTGATCCTATCATCCATCCATCCATCTATCATCCATCCATCCATCCATCCATCCATAATAGATCCTCTCATCATCCATCCAGACTCACCTGTATACACCCTCTGATCCCGTTCTGTACCTCCCCAGAGCCCAGCACCCCTCCAACATGGAGATGTTTCACCTTCAAACCATGAATCTCGTTCCCTACTATCACCGTTCCCTGATGGAGGGAGAGAGGGGGGGGGGGGGCAAAGAGCGTTGAATCATTATTTGACTTCATACAAGCAGTTACAATTCATGTGATGAGAGAATATCATCTAACAATGTTTAAGGGAGAGGAAGACGAAGAGGAAGAGGAAGAGGGAAGGGTAGGTGATGGATCAGAGGAAAGGAAGGAGATTATTTTGCCAAGTATCTGTGGCTGTGATGCTTTACGACGATCACCGACTGGAAGTCATAGTTCACTTTTTATGTACCTCTACCGACTATCACAGACCTCTGATGGAAGGATAGAGGAAGAGGAGGGGGGAAGATGTGGGTAGGGAGAGGCAGAGGGAATGAGAGAGAAGAGAGAAGTGAAAGGAGAGAGGCGAGGATAGGACGGAGTGAGAGAGAAGAGAATGAGAAGAAGAGGGGAACGAAGAAGAAGAAGAAGGGGCATGGAGCGGTAGACAGGCTGAAACAAACAAACCGTCGCTGGAGAGAAGAGTCAATGTTCCACAGATAATATTGACAGTGTTTTAAAGCGATGTTGACAGGACACTTCACCCGCAAATAAACGTAACAACCAAATCACTTATTAATATTTCAGCGGTGTTTAAACTTTAAGCGCTGGAAGACGCTAAACTGGAGCGCCTGGCGTCGTGGTTTCAGCGGCTCACCGTCTCATCTTCAGCTCAAACGTTTCATAATTGCATTTTAACGTTTTCTGCACCAATTACTCGACGTATTCCTTGACGCACTTTGAAGAATAGCTAGCCCGGTTCAATGAAAAGATTAAAAACACAACTGGCAGATATTAATACGAAATTCAATTTGCTTTCAGAACAAAACAAAAAAAGCCTGATATGATGATGAAGATGAAGGTGATGGTGTGGAGGTGTGTGTGTGCCTGCATGTTCCAAGTTCCAAGTGTGTTCCTAAATATTTGCAAACACAGAGGCGGTATTAATACCATCACACACACACACACACACACACACACACACACACACACACACACACACACACACACACATCATGCAGTTTGATATACTATTCCATTAGAGATTAGGGAAACTATGGGATTACCAGCCCACGGATTAGAGGGGAATGAGACTAGGTTGTGAGAACATCTGTGTGTGTGTGTGTGTGTGTGTGTGTGTGTGTGTGTGTGTGTGGGTAGGGAAAGCTAATGGGGTTACAGGGGCACGGGGCCTGAAGCTATTGTTGCTATGCAGCTTTCAGCGTGTGTGTGTGTGTATGTGTGTGTGTGTGTTGAGAGGCTATAATCTAGGAGACAAGGAGAGGATGAGACGCTGTAAGTGAGTAATCTGACTAACAGTTCATTGCGGTTCAGTTCAGTGACTTTTTCTGCCTGTTTTCTTATTTTTCAGACAGTGGGGAGTTTATTTCCAGTGTTATTTTCTTGATACTCGTGGAGTGATCTGCCTCATTCTGCATTATTAAAAAAATCAATTAACTTAACTCAGACATTTTCACTTGTTTGGATAAAAATAGGATTTTAAGACTGAAAGGTTTTGTTACTATGGATATTCTTCTTCCTCCCCCTGTTCAGACTCAGCAGGGCGTGAGGAGTCCATGTACATGAGGATATTCAGGATTAGAGGATCTAAACAAGGATTTCTCCAATTCATTAACTGACTAGAGTCCTCCATCGATCAGATAAACTCTTGTTGTCCATCAGGACTTTTTAATGCTGCCTGGAATTACTTATAGATGAATTTAAAGTCAAAATAAAGAAGCAAAGCAAAACCAGCCTGTTTGTGATTTAACGTAAAATACAAATGGGCAGAATAAGAAAAAGGAATTAAATACTAAATAATAAAATAAGACCTAATGACTGTACATGACATAGTGATACTCTTTAAGGCCTTACATTCCTCCATTACATTACATCCTCTCCGTTGAAATGTCATTGCATCCGTCTCCTTCTAACTTTGTTGTCCCAAATGTTACCCAGAAGGCCATGCTTCCTACCTGAAAGAGTCCGAAGTCGAGCCGCAGCGTGGCGACGTATCGAGTCTCGCGGCCGCTGCGAACGTCTCGCAGCTCCAGCTGGAGGTCGTGCCACCGGCCATCTGCCACCTGAACCTGGTCCAACCGCAGCCGCACCGGCCTGGTCGAACCGCGGGTCACCGAGAACACCAGCTGACCATTTATCACCTGGGAGAGGTGGAGGAGGAGTGAGAGAGAGAGAGAGAGAGAGAGAGAGAGAGAGAGAGAGGTGAAGGAAGAAGTGTGTGTGTGTGTGTGTGTGTGTGTGTGTGTGTGTGTGTGTGTGTGTGTGTGTGTGTGTTTGCAGAGCGTTCACTGTGTGTGTGGGAGTGTGAAATTCATCGTCTGGCTGTCTTCTGTCCAAGATGTTATTTCTATGCTCTGTCTCTGAAATGCCGTTAGGAATTTATACTGTGGTTCCTTTAAAGGAAAGACAACAGACCTTTTGACATCAAAGATTAAAGGTGCCAGATGATGATGATTGATAACATCAATAAATCATTACGACATTATGAGATATTACTATAATTATCATAACAAATCAAAGACTGTCAGCCTCTACCAGCCTCTACCAGCCTGTCAGCCTCTACCAGCCTCTACCAGCCTCTACCAGCCTCTACCAGCCTCTACCAGCCTCTACTCTCATTCTACATTGTGTCCACTGGGTCGATTTGAGGGAAATCTGCTGGATTGCTTTACGGCACAAAACAGGAAGAGGGCGCTGTTCTTCCAGCGCTAACGGAGCTAAAGATAAAGAGTTTCTGGTGACGGCAGATGGAGGAAGGAGAAAAAGGAAGATGGAGAAATCACTTCCAACATGTTGATCCTCTTCAGTAAAGCACAGTAAAGACATAGAAAACAAACGATACCAAGCGATGCCGAGGAGGGAGGGGGACAAGTAGCAACATCCTCTGTGCTACAGGAAGCAACGGGGCTTATGGGAAATGTGGTCTTTATTTTGCAAAACACAAGCACTAACACACTAACAATATTTCTGATGTGAGATAGAGGCTGCCACTCGTCTTGACCATGGTCCCATTTGTTTACACCTGTGTGTGTGTGTGTGTGTGTGTGTGTGTGTGTGTGTGTGTGTGTGTGTTCGTGTCCACTCGTTTGCCCACCTGAAACAAGAGGCTGGTGTACTGCCCGGCCTGGGCCTGCAGCAGGGTCCCCTCTCGGGCTCTGGTCCTGAACACCAGGCCCAGGTACCAGGGCGTGGAGATGGTCACGTCGTTCTTCAGGTCCCACCAGAGGGCGCTGTTACCCAGGAACCGGTGGGGGTGTGGCATCACTGTGGTGGAGGGTGAAGAGGGTGAAGAGAGAGATGAGGAAGGCTGCAGCATCGTACACAAACGAGACCACTGGGTCGGGTTTCGCGGTACATCTGCAGGATTGCTTTACGGCACAAAACAAGAAGAGGGCGCTGCTCTTTGACAGAAAGGAGGAAGAGGGGACAACGTCGTCTTTGCGACTCGGGGAGCAACAGGGTTGATGGGAAATGTGGATTGAAACTATTCCTCACCGTGGCTGCAGTCCTTGCCTCCGAACCCGAGGGGGCAGTCGCAGGAGAAGGTCTCCCAGCTCACACTGCAGACTCCTCCGTTCTGACAGGGGTTGGACTTACAGAAGGGGAGCTTGGCACTGCAGCCTATCGGGAGCAAGGAATGCAATGACATCATCGATGAGTCAGCGGGCCCCAACCGGGCTCAACAACCACTCATCACCTTTGGCAGAGAGTAGTAGTATGTGAGGTCTGTCGCTAGTAATGCTTAGCTCAACAACATGCTGACCAGGGAGCGTCCCGTTGTTGGCGATGAACCCGGCCAGGTCCAGCGGCTTGTTGTCGATGTGCAGCTCCTTCATGCAGCCAATAAACTCCCTGGTACCGAAGGGGAAGTTGTCTGGTACGTTGGGAACCCCGCCCAGAAACAACGGACCCGTCAGGTCCAGAGACCTGGGAGGAAAAAAAGAGGAGGGGAGGGAGATCAGAAAGAGAAGGGAGGGTAGGAGGGAGGAGAGGGGATGAGGAAGAGAGAGGCAAGGGGATTAAATCAACCCGGAGATTAAAAGTGTGGTCAAAGCAAAATGCCAAGAAGAAAGAGAGACAGCGAACGATAGAGCGGCCGTCGACAAAGAGTAAACGCAGGGCTCGGCTGCCAACAGAAATGTTCGACATGGCAGAAGAGGGAGAGAGGAAGAGGGGGAGACAGGCAGTCGATGGAGGGGAGGGGAGATGATGACGAAGGGGCGCGGCAGAGGAAAGCGATGGCAGGGAGAGAGGAAGACAGAGAGGCAGCAGACGGAGAGGCAGATGAACAAACGGGAGATTAAGTGTGACTTACAGCAAATATCAAGAGAGGGAGCGTGAAGTGACAAGGCAGAGGGAAGGAGAGGGGGATGAAAAAAGAGAGGAGAAGGAAAAGAGGTAGAGGTAGGAGGGTGGAAAGGGAGTGGATGAAAAAATGTAAGGAAACAGACACAGAGACAAGCAGGGAGAAGCAGATGAACAAACAGGAGAGATTAAGTGAGTTACAGCAAATATCAAGAGAGGAAGAGAGAGAGACAGAAATACAGAGAGACAGAAAGATAGAAAGACAGAGAGATAGACAGATAGAAAGAAAGACAGACAGACAGAGAGACAGACAGACAGAAAGACAGAGACAGAAAGACAGAAAAACAGAGAGATAGAAAGACAGAGAGATAGACAGATAGAGAGAAAGACAGACAGACAGATAGACAGACAGACAGACAGACAGACAGACAGACAGACAGACAGAAAGACAGACAGACAGACAGACAGAAAGACAGAGAGAAAGACAGACAGACAGACAGACAGACAGACAGACAGGGATTGAGAGGAAGACGGAGGAGGAAACAGTTGCTGCAGCATTAGTTGTTTTTTTCTATCTTGCTTTGACAACACGACACCCAAGAGTTTGAAATCGAATTGAAACGAGGCAAACGGAGTTAAAGCGGCGCCGCGGCTCAACAAACAAGAGATTAAGGGCGAGTTACAGCAAATACCGAGACACAGTGAGAGCGAGAGCAGATGTCAAGTCCGGAGTGAGAGCGGGGCGAGGCGTTAATGGAGGATAGAGAGAACCACAATGTTAGTCTCTGGCCTTCCTCTTTGATCCGCCTCGTCTTCCTCCCCGCTCAGCCTCTCTGAGAGTTGACAGAACACAGCCAGCATGATTACAGCCTACAGAGGCCAGGCCAGGCGTCAGCGCTGTGGCAGGGCGCTTTGTGTGTGTGTGTGTGTGTGTGTGGGCATGCTCACTTGTATTGTCAATGCTATCATTACTGCAGTGGAGGATAATTTTTTAGACACTTTTAGCTTGTTTATGTGTGTGTGTGTGTGTGTGTGTGTGTGTGTGTGTGTGTGTGTGTGTGTGTGTGAGTGTGTGAGAGTGTGTGTGTGAGAGAGAGAGAGAGAGAGAGAGAGAGAGAGAGAGAGAGAGAGGGATAGAAAGCCCACTGAGCCCAGACGTCTTTTCAACGCCGTGTCTCTGCTTCATCTCTCATACCACCCAGGATCTTTCTGGCTCTGTATTTCCCACTTTTAGACCAAGCAGTGAATGCATCATTACATGTTTACTTGACACATAAATAGCTGTAAATATCACAAATATACACTTCAGTTTTCTACTAAACTAAATAAATATATGAATCTACAAAACACCGTCAGTCTTCTAACTCATCAGGTCAGTCAAGGTCAGTCACTCATCAGGTCAGGTTGACCAACGGGCCGGTTTCCCCCAAAGTTGGTGCTTTCATTTCTGCATTTCATTTAATTTAATTTCCCTTTTTCTGCATCAGTTTCCTGTTTTTTGGTGATGTTGTGGGTAATTTGAGAATCTTCCAGGATCAGTTCTTTATTTGGATATTTATATCATGATACATTTATGTATTTTTTGTGTGTGTGAATATCTCCAGCGGTGGGGAGCTTCCAGTTCAGTGAATGCAAAGGTCGAAGTGATCCGAATGTCTGAAGGAAGAAGGAACACAGACGCCAGAGAGGAAACTCACTTCTTGCTGCTGGTCTGCTTCCCCTGCGCGGCGCAGCTGTAGTTTCCCAGCTGCGTCCCGAAGCGAAGCGACACGGCGGTGTCACAGTCGTCAACGCTCACCACGGCAACCTTCTCATCCGACGGGCCCTGGGCCTCGCCGCTCACACTGCGCTTGGGCTGGACAGAGCGCACACACACACACACACACACACACACAAATGCATTTATGCAACACACCACACAAAACACACAAGATTGAGTTCAGTGAACAAACAGATCCAAAATAAATACCACAACACTGAACAACATGCAAGAATTTACTAAATCTAGAGTTCATCACTCGATTCATACCGATTCTTTCCATCCTAGCACACACACACACACACAACACACACACACACACACACACACACACACAACAAACACACTATATTCAGTATCTACACTGCTAGATCATGTCAGAGAGGGAGGAGAAACTTTGAGTTCATAGAGGAAAAAAACGACAGATGCTGCACATGGGTAAGAAATGGTGGACAGACACACTCACACTTCACTTACTGTCGGTGAAAGAAAGAAGAAAGAAAGAAGTATGTGCACCCTGACACACACACATACTCACATAGCGTGTAGTTGGCTGAGGAAAATGAAAGAACATGAAGAAAATTAAAGGAGAAGCGTGGAGGACATGAACGCCCACGCATCGTATGAACGAGAACAAATGGCTCAACTCAAAAAACGCTGAGTCGGCATTAAGGTGGAACGCACTTCTGCAGACGCATCAAAAACACAAATAATACAAAGTGAACTACTACACCATAAACAGAACACAAAAAGACGACGCATCAAATGGACTCAAAACGTGAGATCAACACACACACACACACACACACACACACACACACACACACACACACACACACACACACCTTGTTGTAGTAGTGGATGTGGACTGTATGCCAGTTGCCGTCGCTCACCCCCCCAGGTAGGAAGGGGCTCACCTGAGTGGACGATTCACCTGGAGGCAGACGGACAAAGTGAAAAAATAAGGAAGTGATTTTCACAAAACAGTTTCACAGTGTTTGTTAGTCAAGAGAAATAAAGTCTGTTCTGTATCTGTCTCCTCTCAGTGCTTATCTCTCTTTCTATTTCCCTCCTTTCACCTCTGCAGGCAACATACAAATGCAAGTTAACACACATTACTGTACTTGTGAGGACATTTATTCCCTAGCCCTTAACTCTTACCTTAACCCTTAACCCTTAAAGGGTAATTCCGGGATTTTTCAACCTGGCCTCTATGTCCACAAAATCGCTTTTCATACCTTTAAGTAGATCCCAAAAGTTTCGGAGTTGCTCCGGTCGATCGGCTCAACCGGCAGTCGCGTAACGGTGGCTCAAGGCTCCAATGTAATCCAGTGGGCACGTACAGGCGGTCAAAGTACGTCCACTAAAAGTGCTTGATTTTGCCACTGACGGGCTCAGATTGTTATTCGTGTGTCTGACAAGTGTCTGACAACATTACCGAAAGGATCGCTACAGAAATAGACCGCTTTTAACCAGAAATAGACCTTTTTTTAACAACAACTCTGAACTCTCAACTCTCAACTCTGACAAAGCTGTTGTATGAAAGCAAGAGAATTCACTCGTTGTCAGAAGAGGACGGTTGTTTACACGATCCTCTTCTTGCAACGAGTGAATCCTCTTGCTTTCATACAACAGCAACTCAGAAACTTTTGGGATCTACTTAAAGGTATGAAAAGCGATTTTGTGGACATAGAGGCCAGGTTGAAAAATCCCGGAATTACCCTTTAACCTTAACCCTCTCCACTACATGGCTAACCTTAACCCGTCACCCTAACCTGAACCTAAGAGTAATTCTAATCTTAACCCTTAACCCTAATCCTTACCCTTAACCCTTAACCCTAACCCTTAGCCTTAACCCTTAACCCTAACCCTTAACCCTAACCCTTAACCCTAACCCTTAACCTTAACCCTTAACCCTAACCCTAATCCTTAACCCAAATGAGAACCAAAATGTCCTCACTTCACAGCATGATTTTCCAATTCTCTCTATCCTTGTGAGGACATTTGGTCATCATAAGTAAAGGAATACAAGAACACACACCTGCAGGGACATGTACACACACACACACCTGTGGAGTATTTGAGCACCACTTGTCCTTCTTGGATCTCCAAGGCGATGAAGTCGTGTTTCTCGTTGAATCGTCCGTTATAGAAGAGAAGACCGCTGTTCTCCAGGGTGGCAAAACTGAAACACACACACACACACACACACACACACACACACACGTCAGGTTTGTAATCATGTAAATACGTACCTTCAGTAATATTAAACAAACATTGTGAGTCATACATATTTATGACGACAGACAGCACTGTACAAAAGTCATGTAGAAAAAGATGCTTTCAAAAATGAAAAGAAAATGTACTATAAAGAGCAGAAATGTAAAACACTGATGCAGAAAACAAAGAAATAAACATCTAAACATCTCATATTCATATTTAAGAAATCCTGAGAGGTTTCCACAGTCCTGTACATGTTCAGTCAGATCAGCCAGACGTTTCCCTATTGAATGTGGCAAAGCCAGAAGGACTCCTGCATGCTGCACTAACAGGATTCACACAGGCGTAGCATACCGATGGAAGAGCCAAGGGTGCTGAAATCGTCTTACTGCAGCCTTTTACTCCTTCAAGCTATTCAGAGCCGCACAATAGCATGTTTTCCACAGCGAGTCCTCGTCAGGGGCCACGGCCAGCATGTTTACACAGCCAGATCAAAAGCACTATTAGTTGATCTGATACTACAGCACAGAGGACAAGTCTCTCCTGGCAACAAGATGCAGAAAGCCTCCCGCTGCAAAAAATGGCCATTTGAAAAAGTCATTTCACTGCTATTGGGCCTGAAATCGATTTATTTTCTGAAAACAAACACACACACAAAAATCTGATTTAATATAATTCAGCTTGTTATTTTAAAGTTATTTTCTAGAATCAAGTGACCTTAATGTGTGCCAGATATCTCAATTTGCTTAAAGGTAATGATGCAATGTAAGTTTGAATAGTGTTACAACCACGATAGAGTCAAAGAAATAGTTAAACAAACTGGAATTAAATAATAACAGGATACTTTATTGAGCGGCGTGGCAGTCTCAGTGTCTTGCTCAGGGGCCCGTCAGCAGAACCACATCACCCAACACACTGGCAGGTAGAACCACCGCGACAGAAGCTGACACCGTAGTCTTGATCGTACAAGGAAAGGGGTACATTTTTTGCAGCGTGGAGATGAAATGCTCCAGGAGAATGTGAGTGACATGAATGATGATCGCGTCCTGTTTGGCCCTGAAGTGGAAAATGGGGCCAGAGAGTGGAGCTGGCAGCAAACACAGAGCCAAGCAGGGCTAAATAAAACATTGACGTCAGGGGAAGAAGGCTGAGAGCCGGGCTGATGAGTATCGACAGCCAGCCACGACTGACTCGGTCACCGTAAGATAACACTTAAAAGTACCCAGCAACAATCCCATAATATCCACCTCATCCTGGATACCATGTGGAGGCAGATACTACCAAAGGATCGAGGGTTCATACAGCTCTACTCCTATTAAGGTCCCCCTGAGCAAGGCACTTAATGTCCAGTTCCTCCAATGCAGCTGCTCGGTAAATGACCAGTAGAGCGCTGTGGTTATACTGGGAACCTCCCATGTGTGACTGCTTATAACTGTACGTATGTGGAGCAGGTTGGTGCTGAAAAAGAGGATGTGTGTGTTCAACAGCAAAAAAAACCTCGCCTTCCTCAAGGGCACCTTGATGGCAGTCGTTAAAAGGGAGAGAGAGAACATTACTCATTGCCTCCGCCGCCAAGAGTTTTCAAGGCAGCTTGGGAGTTCAAACCCGCAACCAGTCGCGAACCCATTTATCTATCCTGTAGGCCATGCCGCCGCCGCCAACGGGGCGCCAACATTAGCCTACATACCCACCAGTCTTCCAGAGGAGAGAACGTGAGGTGTGTCGCTTGATGTTAAGGTTAGCAGCCCGTGGAGAAGCTAGAGAGGAACAAGGTATTCCTCTTTGATAGCGCATGACCTAGCTTTGACATTTAACGGGTGACCGCAGACACAGGTCCTCTACGCTACCAACTTTCATAGCAGTGTACGTTTAAAAAGCGAACTAAGGGCGGGCTAGTTCCTGGAGACTAAAGACTACACCCTGTAAGACTGTTGTATAACACGCTGTTCTAACCATTGAACTGGAGGGCACTCTTGGTAAGCAAGCATTAAAGGAGACTCATAAAGGACAGATATTGTGTAATGCTTTATTGATCTATTCTCACCACCGAGACGGCGCAAGGTTGTTTCTTGCCGTGACAAATGTGAGCTGAAACATCTCAAATGCTCACGAACGACGGCAGAAAGCAGCCAAATGACGCCATGAATGCAATCTGCCGTTACAACTCAACCGGCAGTGACATCATTGACGAAACAAATCATATCTATCGACCGTTACACAGTTGATAGAGGCACATTGGGGGCCACCGTACCATAACCACGCCGTCTTAGAGTGACCACTCCATCATGGCCACGCCAGCCTAGCAACAACCCCAGGACCACATCACCATAGCAACTATCACAAGACCACATCACCCACGGCAACCGTCCCATTACATGCCCCACCACTCTTAAGGACTACTTCAGATCTCCCCTTAGTGGCCCACTCGGCATGTCAAGAGGCGAGGGGAAGGCAGAGAGCGACGGCGGTGGGCAAGGAAAGACAAAGACAAGAGGACGGAGAACAAAGAGGCGGTCAGCGGTTGTTGCTTCTTGGTGACCACGTCGATCAAATGAACATGCCTTGTCCACCCAGAATCGAAATCCACGCCACATCCACATCCAAGACAATGGCCATGCTTAGACGAATCAGTTTCCAGTCAGTTCTGTTTGGCTTGGTGCCTTTTCTATTCCGGATCTTGGGATTTTAAAGTGAGGTGTAAACAACTGCTTAGTCTGAGAAGCTCAAACACTCTAGCTTCTAGCACCGAAATAAGCCAAACCCACCACACCAAGACAATATTCTAGAGGACAAACCTGCATCAAAACTATGATGACCTCAAGCCTGGTTGAAAAACTGGACCATTGCTGGTCTGGAAAAATCAATTCAAAATTCCTCTCTGCTGCGTTAAAGAGACTGAAAAAGCAGACTGCATGGAAGGGATATGAAGTAAGAGAAGAAAGAGAGAAAGAAAAGGAGGTGCTACTCAAACGAGTAAATTGGCGGATGAAAGAGGATCTCACCGGAGAGGAGCAGAAAGAGAAACCATGAATAATAGGATCGATCTCATCTCTCAGACGGAGATGAAATAAATAGATTAAAGCAAAAAAAAGGAGAGAGAATAAAGAGAGAGAGACGGAGGAGTGGTTATGGATCTGAAAAGAGGCAAGATGAGGAGTGATGAAAGAAAGAAAGAAAGAAAGAAAGAGTTTGTGGAAGGAGATAGAAGGTAAAAAGAGAAAATAAATAATAGTAGAAAAAACTAAACCCAAGAAAACAAAACAAATCAGGAAATCTGAATCTTCAGGAAGCCCTTGAGGAAAAAAATGGAGGATAAAGAAAGACAAAACAAAGACACGATACGTCTTATCTCATGGACTCACGTTAGCGAGATGGAGAGGTGAAACCGCTGCCTGAGGCCCCGGAACATGACGAAGGACTTGGGCGGGAAGGATCGGGCGGTGAGGGTGCAATATGGCCGCTCGTAGCCGCCTGCCGGGCACTCGCACCGGAAACCGCCGCCGGACAGCTCCCGGCAGGTCCCTCCGTTACGACACACACCGGGCACACACCTGCCCTGCCGCCGGTCGAACTCACACCGGTCACCTGGGGGGGGCGGAGGGAAAAAGATTCATTAG
>JAXDDW010000001.1:14142500-14145000 GCA_034670385.1 Hoplostethus mediterraneus | reverse complement strand
AACACCACAGTGAGGAACACCACAGTGAGGAACACCACAGTGAAGAACACCACAGTGAAGAACACAGTGAAGAACACCACAGTGAGGAACACCACAGTGAAGAACACCACAGTGAGGAACACCACAGTGAAGAACAAAGATAAAAAAGTTCTTGTGGATTACCACAAAAGACACTCAGGATAGTGTTGTTGGGTTCTGTGTGGAACATTAGAGAACGGTGCAGCATAGAGAACCTTTTACATGGTGCTTCATAGAACCAACAAGGTTCTTCTATCAAGCCTCAAGAACCCTTTTTATTAAGAGTGCATTGTTCTTCATATTCAGTTCATCTCTCTGCTTCCCACACAGACTCTCTCTCTCTCTTCCTCTCTCTCTTCCTTTCTCTCTCTTCCTTTCCCTCCATTCCCTCTCTTCTGTCTCTCTACATTACCCCGCAGTCTTCTCTCCCTTCTTCTTCCTCTTCCTCTGTTCCTCTCCTCTTCCTCGCCCCCTCTTTGCTTTTTCCTGTTGATGTATCTGTTTTAATTTTCTTTTCATTTCAGCTGTCTGACATCATTTTCTCTCTCTACCTCCCTCACCCAGTCACTCTTCCTCTTCTCCCTCCCTTCCTCTTCTCCCTCCTCCTCTCACCCGTCTTCCTTCTGCTCTCTTTCCTTTCTGTGTCTGTTTCTATTTTATCTTCACTCTATTTTTCTTTCTTACCTCTCTGCCTTTTCTCTTTACTTCTGTCTTTCCATTTCTGTCTGCGCTCTTTCATTTCTACTTCTAGATGGAGAGCTGCTGAAGTGATTGTACTCGCCTCAAATACACAATCAGTTATTAAAGTATATATAAAGTATATAAAGTATATAAACTATTAACAGACACGCCTCAGTTTCTCACCTTCCCCAAACTCATTTTAACTAATAACCTTTAACTCTCCTCTCTCTCAGAGCTCTCTCTCTCTCTCTCTCTCTCTCTCTCTCTGTGAATGTGTGCAATCCCCACTTTAAATGGATCTAATCTAATCTAATTTCCCCTGCATTACATGACAGCAATAAATTGGCACGGCAACTTGAATGCTTGGCCAATCAGATCGCTCGGCTGAAATTGTGTAAGTCTTCATCTAACATGCGTTTCTCTACATCAGTGTTTTAACAAAAGGGGATGTTACACAGAGATTGAGGGGCATAAAATATGGATTAAAACACTGATAGTAAAAACAAAAAATGAAACTTCTTCAAAAAAGTTCTTCAAACTCCAAAACACACGTGTGGAGTTTCAGACAGTACATGTGGTCGGTCTTTATCCTTCACTACTCCTCTTTGCATCCCTCCCATCCCTTCTCTCTCTTTCCTTTATCTTCCCAAAATGAATCAAGCTCTCTCTTCCTCTGCATTCATCACATACCTCTCTCTTTCATCCCTTCCCTTCTCCACTGTATTTCCTGCCTTACCCAAACTACCCGAGCTAAACTCGGTCCTCCAGCCCTCTTCTTCTCTGATCCTCCTCTACACGTGTCAAATGTAACACATCTCCTCCACCTACCACATTGCTCCTGTTCACTACGCTTCCCATTCCTTTCCATCTCTTCTTCTTTAAAACCTTTCAAAACTTCCAGTAGCTGTCGAACAGTTCCAGTCTCATATCTTCCTCTGGGTACCTCTCTGTCTCCTGCCTCCCCCAGACTATTTGCTCTGTCTATCTGATTCGCCTCCCTTCCCTCTCTGCGGGATTAAATTTCTCCGTGTAACATGCATATCTCTTTATCGTTTCCAAAACTCATCGCACCTCTACCTCTCTCTCTCTCTCTCTCTCTCTCTCTTGCTCTGCTCTTCACATATCCTTTTCATCTTATCTCCTCAAACTAATTTAGTCTCCATCCATCTCTCTCTCTCATCTCCTCTTTCCTCTCTCTCTCCGAGGCATATCTCTTGCATTATATATCTTTATATAACCTGCGTAGTGCACGTCTCTCTTCATCCAATCTACATTTCTGCCTTTTTTGTCAAATTACTCCTCTTCCTCTCTCTCCCGTCATCCCCGTCTTTAAGGTTCGTTGTCCACCGGGAACATCTGTTTACGTCGCTGCATGTTTTCAGGATGTGCTGTTGCATGTTCCGCTGCCAGCTTGGCATGTTTTTTTTTGTTTTTTTCCGCAGCGCTGAGCGCCAGAGGTTAAACACATGTAAATTTATATTAATAAAACAGTGCAATGCTTCAAGTCAGTTTTCACATAGCGAGGAAACAGCAGGAGCCACGACCAGCACTTCCTGCAGACATCCATTTAGCACGGCCAGATAAATGAGGCAACCAGGAAAGTTTATTTCTTCCCTTTTTTATTGCTTTTCCTTAAACTAGATGAATGAGTTTTACAGACAGTTTTAAAACCTAATATGAGGCCAGAAATAACTATTTATTTCAAAGGTTTCATATATGTGTACATGTTTCACAAGCTTTAAATGACTCTATGACCCTTTAAAACCATCTCAGGGCCCCCTGGGGGATCCTGACCCGCAGG
>JAXDDW010000001.1:14102500-14137500 GCA_034670385.1 Hoplostethus mediterraneus | reverse complement strand
TTTCCATCTGCTGTTCTCAACGGGAGAAACCCTCTGGAGACAGGAAGTGATGCGTTTTACATGCGCTTGTTGGTTGCGAGGTCAGAAACCTCACCAGTTCTCAGCCGTTATGAACGCGTCCGTGGCTCCTCTGAAAACACGTTGCCTCAGGAAGTGGCGTGTGTGTGTGTGTGTGTGTGTGTGTGTGAGAGAGAGAGAGAAGGTCATATGCACGCAGGCTTAATCTATGTATCTCATGACACGGGTGTGATCTGTCTCACCCCTTCATCTATCTTCCTCTCCTTGTTTTTTCACTTGCCCTCTTCTATCTAAACATCTCTC
Source organism: Hoplostethus mediterraneus (assembly GCA_034670385.1). NCBI lineage: Eukaryota > Metazoa > Chordata > Actinopteri > Trachichthyiformes > Trachichthyidae > Hoplostethus > Hoplostethus mediterraneus. The sequence goes on along the minus strand of JAXDDW010000001.1, from coordinate 14,137,179 downwards.
TCTCTCTCTCTCTCTCGCTCTCTCTCTCTCTCTCTCTCTCTCTCCCTCTCTCTCCATGCGTGTGTGAAGATGTGTGTATGTGACGTTGTGCCCAGCTGTGTGTGTATTCATGTGTGAGAGCTCGTTCTGTGTGCATACGGTGGCCGTGTGTGTGTATTGTTGCATGAAGCCATATGGCAGAGCGGGTGACGGCTCTGCATCGCACTTTTGACACCCTATATGTGATATATGTTCCTGATGTGTGTGTGTGTGTGTGTGTGTGTGTGTGTGTGTGTGTGTGTGTGTGTGTGAGTCTCTTTTCTCCATCTACCAACATCCACACCAGAGAAGTCAGACTCGGTCGGTTTGGCTCATGTTCAGCGGGTCTTTATGTGTGCACGTGTGTGTGCACGTGTGTGTTCACTGTGTTTATCTACCCGTGCCTAGCTGTGAGAGTGTGTGTGTGTTTTACATGCATGTTTGTTTGTTTTTTTCACTGCTTGTGTGTGTGTGTGTGTGTGTGTGTGTGTGTGTGTGTGTGTCCTGTACACACACTGAATCAGTGGATTCAGAAGCATTTAAAATGTGCATGTGTGTGAGAGTGTATGTGTGTTCATTTTTGACATGCTTGTGTGTTTCTGTGTGTGTGTGTGTGTGTGTGTGTGTGTGTGTGTGTGTGTGTGTGTGTGTGTGCATGTAGTTTTCCATTTTTCACATGCATATTTGCACATGTTTTCACTTTCTTGTCTAAATTGTGTACATACACTAACAGAATAGATGTATCTGACAAAGCATTTAAAACGTGTGTGTGTGTGTGTGTGTGTGTGTGTGTGTGTGTGTGTGTACATGCGCACGCGTGTACCGACCTCCATCTGAGCCAGCGACGTCAGCCTCGGCCTGTTCAGGTACAGCTGCTCCTCCAGGGCCTCGGAGGGGAAGAAGTGTCCGCCCGGCAACGCCGCCGAGAAGCTGACGTTCAGGATGCCCATGCGCCCCGGCGCCGCGTCCAGGTCCGGCTGGATGTTGAAGACGAAAACGTCCTCGACGGGCACCGACAGCACCGCCGACACGCCCTCCAGGAAGTGACCCAACAGCGGGGACAGGAAGTGCTCCTGGGACATGTTCTGGAGGCGCACGGTGACGCTGCTGCCCAGCATGTCCTCGGTGATGATGAGGACGCGAAGGACGCACTGAGCCGAAATACTGTGGACGCCATCTGAGGGAGGGAGAGAGGAGAGGGGAGAGGTTAGGCGGACGAAGGGATGGATAGATAGATAGATAGATCGACTGGGTGATCGATAGATAGGAGAGTGGCGAAAGAGAAAGAGAGAGGAGAGGGGAGGAAAGGAAAGGAAAGGAGGAAATGAAAGGAGGGGAGAGGAATGGAGAAAGGAGAGGATGGTAAGAGGTAGAGAGAGGGGAGAGGAAAGGAAAGTCAAAGATGAGAGGAAGGGAAAGGAGAGGAAGGAGAGGATTGGGGAGGAGGAGAGGAGAGGAGGGATAATGCTAGGGAGAGAGAAGAGCAGAAAGGAGAGGAGGGAGATAAGGATAGAGGAGAGGAGGGGATTACAGTAGAGGAAAGGAAAGAAGAGGATAGGGATAAGGAGGGATGACAGGGGAGAGGAGAGGGAAAAGGATAGAGAAAGGGGGAAGGAAAGGAAGGAGGATTAGAATGAGGAGAGAGGGTGAGGAGGGCAGGGAGAGCGAGAGAGAGAGAGAAAGGATGGAGACAAGAGGAGATAAGAACACAAAAGAGAAGACGAGACAAGAGGAGACGAGGGGAGGCAATAGTGGAAGACATGAAGGAGGAAGGGAAGAGGAGAGGGAGGATAGGTAGGAGGAGGAGCAGGAGATAAGGATGGATGAAGAGGGAGAAGGGTAGAGGACGAGAGAGAGAGACAGATGGAAGAGGAGAGAGAAATAGATGAAGAGGGTGAAAGGACGGGAGAGGGGTCAGGGACAAGAGACAGAGAGAGGGTTAAATACAGGAGGGTGAGGGGAAGGGAGGCAAGGAGACAGAGATAGATGAAGGGGAGGAGAGAGGGTGAGGAGAGAGGGTGAGGAGGGCAAGGAGGGAGAGAGGCAGAGGAAAGGTGAGGAGGTCGCAGCAATGTCATGAGATACATCGTTTAGGCTGCACAGGCTTCTACCTGCTGACGCGCACACACACACACACACACACACACACACACACACACACACACACACAGGCAAAAAAATAAATAGAAACTGTAAAAAAATTAAAAAAAAGACAAGGAATATAAGAAAAACAACCTGGATGATTGTTTTTTGACCAAGAAAATAACATTTGTCAAAGAAATCTAAAATATATTTTGTGCTGTTGAGATGAGCCTCAACCTCAACCTGGAGGTCACTGAAGAGCACAATATTGCCAAAAGCAATCTCCAGACTATGGTTACACACACACACACACACACACACACACACACACACACACACACAGAAACCAGATATCGAGGGAAATCTGAACTCATTTCTATCCTTCTCACGTTCCCAATCCTTTCCTGACATCCGTTGTTTCTTTCCCTGTTTGCTTTGTAGTCGCTCGATCATCAATCACACGTTTGGCCAAATTAATTGATTGATTGGAGTAATATGAGGTGATGTAACTCGCCAGACTGGAGGTCTAAGCTCTGTGAACAGCTGATGATTAGGTTTCTGTGCTGCTTTGACTGATCAGTTCATCACCGATACACCTGATCAATAATGTCAGCTTGCTAGCTAGCTAACCCGGTCCTGTTGCATCACTGTCCTCTTGTTAAGACATCTGATTAGCACACTAGCTAACGTATCTAGTAGAAGCTAGCGTTAGCAGTGGCTACGAGTCCCATGTTAACAGTAACCATGATGGATCTCCATGATGGCACCAGACCATTTATGAAAAACTGCTGAGAGAACAAGAAACAGCGAGAGCTCTCAGACAGAAAATACCTACCCTCTTCTCTCCCAACTCCTCCTGTGTCGGTTTCCTTCCACCGTTCTCTCTGAAAACCGCCGTGACAAAACGAGTTCAAATCCATCGCAGCAGGTCGCAACACTCACAAACAGAACAATAACCGCCGCGACGACCCGGCGCGTTTCAGGTGTATTGAAGACAACCTGGATTCACTGCAGGGCTGTGTTGTGTGTTGTGAGGCAATTTGGTGCAACAACCCGGCTAATAACCAGGGAGGCAATACCAACGCACGACATCACACCGGCGGGAGGGAGGGAGGCAACGTTCTGCAGCAGTATCACGCCATTGTGAGGATGTAGCAGGGTGAAAGATGAGAGGATGAAAAAAGAGAGAGAGAGAGAGAGAGATACAGAAACACTTAGGACTCGAATGAAAGAAAGAAAAGAACAATAGGAGTGAATGAATGAATGAGTTAGGAAGGAAGGAAGGACAGAAGGAAGCCAGAAAGAGAGCAAGAAAGAAAATGTGCAAGTGCAATACAAACAATGAAAGAAAGAAATTAATGGAGGAAGGGTGGAAGGAAAAAAGAGAAAGGAAGAAATCCAGAGTGAAAGAAAGAAAGAAAGAAAGAAAGAAAGAAAGAAAGGGAGCATCTGAACACAGAGGAGGAGAAGGATGTTGACACAAGGAAGAACAGAAGGACAGAGAGGAGACGGAGGTGAAGGAGAGAAGACGAGGCTTATTAAGAACTGAAGAAAGAAAAGGAGACAAAGGACGGAGAGAAACCAGAGGGTGGGAGACGGAAAGAAGAAGAGACACAATCTTGAACCAGGGAAAATTAAAAAGAGAGAAAGAAAGAAAGAGAGAAACACTATAATAACAATCACTGAGAAGTGAATGAATATTATTATGATTATTATTATAGTTGATGGTTGAGTCAACACTAATTTCCTACATTGTTTCCTAATTAACACTAAATGATATAATGTTTATTATTGATTAATAACATGAATAACAAATCAATCATTTATATGTTGCAGAACTAATTGAAGTAAATGATTGTCAGTATTGTTATTATCAAGGTTTAACACTTCAGATGCTTACAATTGATTTCTAATTTTTCATTTCATTTCATTCATTATTATTACAAATTATGAGTAAGTGTTCATTTGTTAGTTATCGTTATTATAAAGCGTCAGGAAGGAAGGAAGGACAGAGGAGAGAGGAGATAGGAGAGAGGAGACAGGAGACAGGAGAGAGGAGCGACAGAAACTGGAGAAAAGAAAACGAGGATGTTGACAGAGATAGAAACACAAACACTGACACAGACAAAAATAGACAGAGAGAGAGAGAAAGGGAGAGAGAGAGGTCGGAGAGGGAGAGAAACACATTCTCTACTCACATTCAGGGGGAGAGAGGGAGAGAGATGGAGAGAGAGATGGAGGTATGGAAGGATTGGGGGATGGGAAGGTTTGGCAGCTGGTTTGATTACCGGATTATGAGCCGCCTCACTCCCCACTGACTTCACTCACACACACACACACACACACACACACACACTCACACACACACACGCACACACACAAGCTCACTAAAATCCAGAGCCTGCTGTAATAAACGAACAGCCACAGGGTGGACCGGCTTCATGAAGAGAGAGGACAACTCAGAAAACCATTAGGGGAGGAAACCATACTGGAGATAGATAGATAGCTAGATAGATAGCTAGATAGATAGATAGCTAGATAGATAGCTAGATAGATAGATAGATAGATAGATAGCTAGATAGATAGATAGATAGATAGATAGATAGATAGATAGATAGATAGATAGATAGATAGATAGATAGATAGATAGATAGATAGATAGATAGATAGATAGATAGATAGATAGATAGACAGATAGATAGATAGATAGATAGATAGATAGATAGACAGACAGACAGACAGACAGACAGACAGACAGACAGACAGATAGATAGATAGATAGATAGATAGATAGATAGATAGATAGATAGATAGATAGTTTTAATCACGCCCCTCTGGAGTGAGAACAGGATCTCTGACTCAGCCGATGTCCTGTTGTCATTGTAATGACGGGATCTCTGTTGAGGCTCTGGAAGGCCCCCCGATAATCTGCTAGTAGGACCCCCCGTCTGGCTGCTGCCAGAGGCTCTGCTACACACCAGCATCACTCCTACACACACACACACACTTGTACAGCGCACTAGTAAATGTATGTAATGCACTCACACACCGGGAGAAGGAAGGGGACAAATATTTCGATTTTTTTAGGGGCAATTTGCTCGATTTTTGGTACAATTTCATGGAACATTTCCTTAATAAACACTCAATTTGTACAACTAAGATTTGTTTTAATTTCCTTCCCTCTGCTGGAATCCCGTGGGAGGACGGTGCCGTTTCTCTCTGTCCTCAACCGGACCATCTTCCATCCTTTAATTTCACTGTTTTTTTCACCATGTTTTCATCAACACACGCACACCGACATACATAGTGCCATAACTTAATTTGGCTTCGCTGCGTGACTGTAGTCCAGCTAGTTTGGCATCAACACGGGGATCTTTACTCGTGCCTCCTCACACTAAGCCATTTGGAGGCTTGAAGCAGACGAGCACAACAACAGCTCCAGTTAAAAGGTTGTTTCAGCCACAAGTCATCCACTTACTGTCAAACTAGGCCAACGACTAATCCATCTCCTTCTCTGAGGTCGGCTAGACATTTCACAACGGTAGAAGTGCTGAGACACAAATTACATTTCTGCTGAAAACACACAAGTCAGGACCAATAAGCCTACAGAAAGAAACAGAGTAAATGACATTTTCCAACACCGCTGCAACTTTGTTCCTAGCTACCGCTAGGGCTAACCCATGTACCTTTCCAGCAGTGGCTGCAGTGGCACAGTCTGGTATCAGAGCTCAAAACACATGAACAATACTTTATCTGATGTCGCACTATGGCCAATTATAATGTTTCATGCCGTGTTGAAACGCCAGAGGAGAAGAAAAATCATCAAGTGATCCTTTACGGTTTGATTCCAAAACGTTTTGCTTTTGGAAAAGATTACCTGAAGTATTTGGTAGAAAAGTTAAGCGTCAATTTTGTTCAAGTGATCTCATCTCAAGGACATCTCATTTAGGAATGAAACCCTGCAGATATGTTTCCCTCAGATTCCCTCCTGTCACTTCTATGTTTAACAGTATGGGTGTCCAATAGACAGAAAAACTCTTCTTCCCCTTGCAGTCATGGACCTGGACCCCTAGGTGTTTATCAATACTGTTGTGATGCCAGGGATGTACTTCCATCCTTTCCAGGAAATAACTTGTGATGAATGAACTATAAAAGTCTTTGTAAGTGATAATAGGCAAATGTCAAGTGATTTACTGACTTACTCAGCCACTTGGAACAGTTCAGCAGCGTGTGGTCTATATTTACAGAGGTTCTCAAAATTCCCAAAATACCAATTTTAGAGAAATAAATCTTTCCACTGAAGTTCATCCTTCAGTATCTTCTCCAGTATGTTAAAGTGTTATTTTGTCAGCCAAGGACTCAAGTCACCGACGAGTATTCTGTAAAGTAAATGTCAGTAAATGTTTCATGGTGGAACAAAACGCTTCACACTGAGCAGTGACACCAGACAGCAGGCCTTTCTCTCACTAACACACCAGGAGAGAGTATGTGAGAGTATGAGAGAGTATGAGAGAGTATGTGGGAGTACGTGAGAGTACGTGAGAGTACGTGAACTACTTGGAGCCCTGTGACGTGGCGAAGTGAGAGTCAAGGTGATCTTGTCCATAACTTCCCAATAAGTCAGGAAGTCATCACTAATGCATCGCCATCTCCTCCCTGCCGCTCCGCTGCAGCGTGCACGGAAACAATAAAACATTAATAACCTCCAAACCCAAAACCCCACAAATGGAAGGTTATTTCAGCATCTTTAGCACCATGGGAAAACAAAGCATGCGGTAAATAACAACGCTTCTGCGAGCTTTCACGGCTCCTGTGGGCTTCCAGCCAATCTTTTCCCCTTCATGTGTCCGCACTTCAAAGAGGGAGGGGAGCTTGGGGCCGGCGCGCTACAAAGCCTCTAAGAATAAATACACTGATCTGGAATCATCGGCGTGTTCGTGAACGTCAATGTGCTCCGAGAGAAACTGGTCTCCGATCAGCGCCGCGGCTCTAAGATGCTGTGCGGGTATACGGTCCCTGGCGTTTCAGAGGGTTGAGGGAGTTCAGCACTATCTCTCTGCGCCAGGTAGCCTGACTAATAGCACTCAAAGCATCTCGGATGTCAGAGCATCCAGCGCCGGCTTCCTGGATATCCAGACGGAAATAGTCTGCCAAGACGAGCACAATAGCAGCCCACAGCTGGAGTTGGAAACAGCCCTGCAACGTTTCTGAGAGCTGCAATGCAGGGGAAGACGACCGGTGCCCTGGCATTTCCCTCTGGGGGAGAAAGTAAGAGACATACAGCAGCTCAAAGGAGGATTTGGAGATAATGCCCAGGTGGTTTGTGCAGGAAAGGCCTAGGGTTTGATGAACAGCCTCGGATTGCAGCCAGAAAAGGCTTCATCTCACTTTGACCAAAACCTGGCCACCGCTGAGACACCGGGAAGGACTTGGTTTGAGAAATACAGATTGGTGGCTTCACATTTACATATTTTGGCATTTAGCTTTAAAGCAGCCTCACATTTTAAAGGTGCTGAGACAGGAGCGTCTGTCAATCTTGTTCAGACTTGAATTAAACTATTTGAAAACACTTTCACATTTTGAGCTTGATTTAAATTACCTTAACTTTTGTGGAAACATTGAATTTCCACGAAGAATTCCCAATTGTTTTTCTTTCTTTGACTAAAACCATTTTGAGTGGATTCCACAGGACTCGGCGAAGAATCGCATTAGCTTCAATTAGCTTTCATTTGTTTCCCGTCTGCCTCTCCAGGTGCAGCGTGGCTCTGACACCGCCAGGGTTTGGGATTCGATTCCCACTGAGAACACCCGTATATACTCACGGTGCTACAGGGAGATGCGGATTTTTTAAAAAGCCCAGCGAAGGGAATAAAATTCAAAATTGGATTTACACACAAAAAAAAAGAAGCAATATGCTGCTTCTATGAAAAGCATTAATCTGTGTTCTGGTGCCTTCAGCCCTTCACACACCATGTAAACACAATCGCATGGGTTTAAATCCCATTTCACACCACGTTGTCACATCCCTTCATCCGACCTTTCCTGTCTCTCCTTTCTGTCCCCCCCCCAACCCCGAGCCCCCCCCCCCCCCCCCCCAAAAAAAAAACCTTTATGAAACACTTAAACGGGTTGAATTGCCAAACCGAGTTTCCAGTTTCCAGTTTTCAGTTCCATTAGTCGCCCCCGGGTCAGGGAAAATAAATAAGGGGCCGCTGAACAAACGCTGCCCTTTCCAAACGCACAAAAAAAAACATTTCAAGTCGTGAACGTCGGAGCGTCTGCTGCACGGTCACTTGGAAACAACGACCACGACTCCCAGAGAGAGAGAGGAATTATGAACACACACTGACGCTCACACACGAGTTAGCACAGAGAGAGGCAGGTTCATGCATGTATAATAATGAATATATGGGCTACGCACCATTACAACACACACACACACACACACACACACACACACACACACACACACACACACACACACACACACACACACACACGTGCAGTCCAGGCGCTGGCTTGACGGCTGATTGCTGCGCTCTGTTTGTTTGTTAAAGCCTCTCTACCCCTGAGGTCTGGCCACTCATTATCCTCAGTGCAAAGTAGAACAGAATAAAACACACACACACACACACACACACACACACACACACACACACACACACACACACACACAGCCCTGCTGGCTTAAACCTCGCCTTTACATCAGAGGCACTAATCCTTTACATTAAACCATATACACTTAACTTACACACTGAAAACAAAAAGCCTCTCACTGTTAACCCATATCACACTCACACACACACACACTCATGTGTATTGTGCTGTTAAATAAATCCACCGTGTGCCACAAATCCGCACGCTGACCTCTAAAGCACGCCGGCACGACAACCGTTTGCAGATGTGGACAGCGGTAGCCATCGTCCCCCATCATGCATCTGTCACCGTGAGTGTTGCCTATTCCTTCTCAAATGTACACAATAGAAACAACAGAGGACGATGTGAGAAAAGGCGTACGGCCTGACCCCAGAACAGCTGCTATTTCACGCCAAAAGAAAAGGCTTGTATGTGCAGAGGCTTCAGCGGGTCTTCACCTCATCGGGGCTGAAACGTCGTTGGTGTGTGATAAATAATTTGTTGTTGTGGAGCGTTGCCGGCTGCATGCTCCCTCTGGTTTCTCATTCCCGTCATCCCAGCACCTGGGGCAGGGCGTGTCTAACCGCTTTCATCGTTCCCATCGCTGCATGGGCCTCCTGTCGCCTGAAAACATACCAAATTTGAAATTTTCCAAACAATTACTCTCAGGGGGCGCCGTAATAGCGCAGCAGTAATACACCGTTTGGTGCCAGCCGTGCAGTAAAAAGCACTTGTGTGATGCCTAATCCTGCACGCCACACATTCGAACGCAGACAACGCCACCGCCGCGCTCCAATTAGGACGCGTCACTCCTTTGTGCTACAACCTGGATGGATGAAAATTTGAGACCGCTCTCGGAAATGCCAGTGTCTTGATAACAATTTAGAAATGATGCTTGTACCAGACAGTTGACAGGTTTAGTTCATGTTTTCCCTCAATCCCACCAGAGCTTTTATTGTTGTTCCCCTTGCCACTTCTACTGTCTCAATAAACAATAAGCTGCTAAAAGGTGAGTTCCCACTGTCCTTTAAAGGCGCGATGTGTTTGAAACTCAATATATGTCAAATTAATTGTGCTACCTTCGTATAGAAATATAATAAAAAGGATGCTGATCGCTTGAGTTCTGGTCGGTTGATGAAAACAATCCTCAGCTTCTATGCAGAGAGCCCTTCAGTTAGCGTACTTATGTTTAAAAGCACTCGACTTGACCTGACCTGGAGAGATGATTCTGATGGGATCTGATCCCAGGTCAGCAAGGGTGCAAGAGGTCCTTCTAACAAGTACATCATTTCTGCAAAAGCCAAACAATATTCATGAACAGCTAGGATGCTCATCCAATTGGACCAAGAGTTCAATTTTAGTGAAAAGCTAATAATGTCCTCTGGTGTTTTGGATTCCATGGAAACCATTACCAAGGAAACCAAACCATTACCAAGGAAACCAAACCATTACCAAGGAAACCAAACCATTGCCAAGGAAACCAAACCATTACCAAGTAGCGTCTTCACGTTATCCCGCTTGTTCCTCAGCCTGAACACTGACCTCTGTTTTGGCTTTTTTTGAAAGCTCCTCCAAGCGAGACCGGGAACGGGAAGGTAAAGGATGAAACTTCCCAATTAAAGTAACAGACAAAGTGCAAACACCCAGCAAGGTACTGGAGCATAGCGGTTCCAGAAAGAGAAAATAATAGCATGTGCTTTTCTCCCGTTTGTGACATTTAATAGACCACCGACGGCAAAAATGCTTTTCACTCTTTCATTTTTTTAATCATCTTTCTAATCAAGGTAGACCGAGTGACGAACCGCCGGGTACGTCGTACGACCGAGGCTTCGTCTGAGCCGGTTCCCTCTGTGAAAACAGATCTAGCTTGCATACTGTAGTAAGGGATGTGCACCGCAACTTTAACAAAATGTGTTTCCGCCAGGCTACAGAGGAAACAGAGGAACGGGGAGGAAATCCTGTGTCGCGGTGCTTCCCAGAGAACTCCCTAGAGCGTAGCGGTCTGCAGAAGTTTGACTTGAGATGGAAACTTTGCCGTTTCATTATTTCAAAAAAACCTTCAGTCTCGGCTGCACGTGAGTGAGCAAAGGACTTAAATATTTCGGGGGAAGAAAAGTGTCAAATATACCCTAGCATGAATCTACAGTCCCTCAATGAAATCAAGAAATCCTCAAGCAGTTCACATATCTGGTGAGAATTTCTATTTTTGTCCAGCGCTGTCGGGCAGCTGGAAGTATTATTTGGAACGGTGAAATCGGATGCATGTTTCCAGCTCGCTGCAGCTCGGGGACAGTGCAGCGGGGTGATGGTAAGAGTAAGAGCTGAAAGAAGCAGGATTATGACCAGAGGCTTCCCAAACCAGCTGTGAAAATCTGACGCGAATGCGTGATGCGCTCGCCTCCCCTGACCAAGCCTGGCAACGCTGCACACATCTCAAGTGGAAGAGCTGCACGGCTGCACTGGGCAGGAAAGTGGCATTGCAAAACAGCAAGAGTGCCCAACAAAAACCATTCCCTCGGTAAATAAACGTGAAAAAAGGGGAAACTTGTGAGTATGTTTGGTTGTTGTTGGGAATATCTCGGTCTTTTAGCCGTTCCCGTAAAAGAGTACGACCCATTTACTTAAGCCGAGTGGGCAGCCCCCTTTTAACACAGGCTTTGTTTTCTATTGAACACACTAAAGTATGTCAAGCAGCTATAGTGCTAGAGTGGCTATATGACCCCCCCCCCCCCCCCCCCCCCCCCTCCGGTCTCCAGCGAGCTAGAAACCATTACAGAATAACAGATTAATATTCCTACATCTGCTGCTGAGTCCACGGGGACCGTCAGACACTGGAACCACGTCGAACACAGCCAACCAACCGGATATGAACATTAATCTCACACAGAGCACCAACAGACGACCCCCTGCTGTTGTTCAATATCTCTTATTCTAGCACAAACTCGAGCCCCATTGATCTCAGAGAGGAAACGTGTGTTGACATTTCAGACATTTAGCTGAGGGTCTCATTTCTACTTTGCACACACTCTGAATCAAACCCTCAAATCAGTCTGACATGCTGACATGCATGTAAGGTATTGCTAGACTGAACCCTTATTCTGAAGGGCTAAACATAGCATAGCATAGTCTAATTTGCCGAAATGCCTTTAAAGGAGTGGAAAGCAGTTTCAAACAACGAGGTAAAGGGATCTATTGTTTTTAAAGGGGGATAATGATTCATGAATAGTGGTGACTTTGTTGCTAATAAAGTTTTGTTACAAACTTTCAAAGCTAAAAGCTGTCTGTCTGCTCGTCCAGACCATTTAGCTCATGGCGGGTGGTGGATGCATCATGCTCCATGGAGGCTACGTCTAATGGCTTCTAATGGACTGGTGAAGGTTCCTCTGTAGTGTGGTTGGCCAGTATGGAGATGTTGTGATGTTGTGGGTTGAAGGTCAGGCTGTAAAAGTTCTCTCTCTCTCTCGCTCTCTCTCTCTCTCTCTCTCTCTCTCTCTCTCTGTCTCTCTCTCTCTCTCTCTCTCTCTCTCTCTCTCTCTCTCTCTATAATAGTAGTAGTAGTAGTAGTAGTAGTAGTAGTAGTAGTAGTAGTGGTAGTGGTAGTAGTAGTAGTAGTAGTAGTAGTAGTAGTAGTAGTAGTGGTAGTAATTATAGTAGTAGTAGTAGTAGTAGTAGTAGTAGTAGTGGTAGCGGTAGTAGTAGTAGTAGTAGTAGTAGTGGTAGTAGTAATAATAGTAGTAGTAGTAGTAGTAGTAGTAGTGGTAGTGGTAGTAGTAGTAGTAGTAGTAGTAGTAGTAGTAGTAGTAGTAGTAGTAGTAGTGGTAGTAGTAATAATAGTAGTAGTAGTAGTAGTAGTAGTGGTAGTAGTAGTAGTGGTAGTGTGTATTAAAACACACACACATTTTCAGATAAGCTGTAGCTGTACAGAGCGCTGACCTTTGTACTCTGACCTACAGTATGTATAAATGTATTGGTCGACCTCCTGCTGGGTATAGGATGGAGACCCCCACGCCCTCCTCCCCTCACCCCCACACCTCCCCACGCCCTCCTCCCCTCACCCCCACACCCCCCCACCCCCCCTCTCTCTCAGACTGTGTCCAACCTCTCTGACCATTCAAATCGATACAGAGCATGTGGAAGATGGGTGGTAAACACTCTGCTTTTAAAAGGCCTATTATATGGAACCACTTGGTTGTGATGGTACACTCATGCCTGTGGGGCATCCTGGGGGTCCAGGGGCCACACCATGTATTCATCATAACATGACAGTAAATCTATCTGGTTCATGGTCTTTGTTGCATGTCACCAATTTTCTCCTGTTTTTTCATGTAATGTTTCTTTCCCCATTGTAGACAAAATAAATAAAGCTGCAATGACACAAAACAACATGCCTTACAGATGTAATGTAATAGATAGAAACAGATAGAGTTCATACCAATATAATACAGTTTTTTTTATAATTTTTTTCTGATATGAGTTAAAAACAGCTTCCAGAGTAAATGGACTTGGCCTCATCACCAACCGTCAAATGCTTGCTGGGATTTGTTCTTTCTCTTTCCCACCGAGCATTTGATTGACGGCGACATGCAGGAGGTGGCATCAGTGCAAAATGATATTATGGCACGGCGGAAAAAATCCAATTAACCAGCTTTGAAAACTCTTCTGAACTGATATCTGAAAGGTTTTTTGGTCCCGATTTCACAAAACGATGCAGGGAGCAGTGATGTGACGACTAAAGCTGACACCTTGCTGCAGGCCGTCGTATCATCAAAATGTTGGGTTGTTAATATTACCCTTGTAGCTAAACACGCTAACTTGACTAAACTTTATTAGTTTTATATGTATATTATTATATATAGTGTTAGCGTATCGGCGTACGGTGCAACCTCACATCAACATCCTCAGCGCCGATGTGCACGTACCTAGTCTTGCAGCTGCAGCGTCAGTATACCAACCTATTTACGAGTGTGACACCGAGCAGAAGGTAGAAGACGCAGACAGCAGACAGTCTTTCAACTCAACGCTCATCAAAAACGTTCGCCCTCCAAACTATTTCTGTATTCATGCAGCCAAAGTCTTCCTAACTTTGTTGACGGTGCAAAGTGGCGTCTCTGTTTCAACCTCCATTCATCACGCCGACTCTTTTCCAGCACCGCCCTGATCTACAGTCACACAGTCACACAGTTACACCTGGGAGCTTCCCGGTGCAGCCGGCCAACTACTGGCGGCCACCGGGGGTTAAGTGCTTTGCTCAAGGGCACCTTGACAGGAGCTGATGGAAAAAAAAACCAAAGCCTGTCTGCTGTACGAGTGTGCTGCTGGCAACATTTACTGTAATCTCTATTCACTATAAATATGTGAAGTATTAGTACTCTGGAACTAACAGTCATACATATGAATACAGAGAGAGAGAGAGAGAGTGAGGGAAAGAGGAGGAGGGTGAGAGAGGGGTTGAGGGAGAGAGAGAAATAAACAGGGGGGAGGGGAGAAAATGGGATAAAAAGTGATTGAAAGAGAGAGGGAGAGAGAGAGAGAGAGAGAGAGAGAGAGAGAGAGAGAGACACTCTGGCATGCATAGATAATAGCATTCATTGAAAAGACATGAATACACTTTCAAGTGCGATACATCAACCACTTGAGAGTACACACACACACACACACACACACTCACACACACACACACACACACACACACACACAGTAGTACGCACATACACACATAGGCACAAAAACTAAGCACATACACACACACAGTATAATCTCTCTACTACAAGTACATACTGTACAAACACATACTCACAACACACACACACACGCACATGCACACACACACACACACACACACACACATACACACACACACAGGGAGGATGATAGCAAGATAGGCAGATGGAGGAGAACAGATATCAGATAGTCCTGCTGGGCTCTTAGATTCACTATATTACATCTTAATCTTTCTCTACAGACACACACACACACACACACACACACACACACACACACACGCATACATGCACACACACATGCATACAAACACACACATACACACACCCACAGAGTGCAAGTGTCTGGCATCACTCCCTGGTGCGTCGTCTTCTAGCTGGATGGGGAGGATGTGTGTGTGTGTGTGTGTGTGTGTGTGTGTGTGTGTGTGTGTGAGAGAGAGAGTCTGATGTCACTTTGTACTGTGTGTGACTCGAAAGAAAGACAAAAGACGAGTGAAAGACAGAGAGAGAAGAGAGAAAAGAAAGAGAACCCAAGAGACAGTAATGCAGATAAAGAGGAAGAACAGAGAGAGAGCAAAGCAGAGATGAAGACAATAAAAGAGAGGAGAGGAAATGAGAGGAGAGGAAACGAGAGGAGAGGAAACGAGAGGAGGAAACAAGAGGAGGAGGTGGAGGAGAGGAGAGGAAACAAGAGGAAACAAGACGAGAGGAGAGGAGGAGAGGAGAGGAGAGGAAATGAGAGGAGGAGGTAGAGGAGAGGAAATGAGAAGAACAGAGTAGGAGATGAAAGGAATATGCCATGGAAAAGGAACGGCCCATGAGAGTTATGAGGATTACAGTGAGGGAGAGGAGAGGAGAGAAAGGGGGAGTTGACAGGGAGGAGAGGGAGAAAAGAGAACAACAATAGGAATAGGAGAGAGGGAGGAAGGAGAAAACGGTGATAAACACAAGAAAATTAGCAGGAAAAAAGAGGACAGTGAGAAAGAAAAAAGAGAGAAGGATGGAGGGATGAAATAAGGGAGGGGAAAGAGCAGAAAACAGAAGAATAGAGAAGAGGAATAGCAGGAAAGACAGATGCCAGGGTAGAAAAGAGAAGGACAAGGGGATGGATGGATGGATGGATGAATGGATGGATGGATGGATGGATGGATGGATGGATGGATGGATGGATGGATGGATGGATGGATGGATGGATGGATGGATGGATGGAATAAAAGAGATGAAGCAAGTGATGGGTAGAGGATGGCTGGATGGCTGGGTAACACAGATAACACAGCACAATGAAAGTGACAGTTTGCTCCCAGCCTGACTGTTGTTTCATTATAATCTCATAAGTGTCAAATCCTGAAGCGATGGAGAGAGAGAGCGAGTGAGAGAGAGAGAGAGAGAGAGAGAGAGAGAGAGAGAGAGAGAGAAACACTTTCAGGCACTCAGTGAGAGAGAAGAAGAAATAGGGGGATTGAATGCACACTAACTCACTAACTCACATATTGATTCAATCACTCAATCACACACATTCAAAATTGCACAGAAGTGAACATGCACAAGCTTATGTCAACAACAACAACAACAACAACAACAACAACAACAAGGCAACTGGCATGAAAGCAGTGGAAATAGGGTAGCAGGTCACACACGCTCCCCCAAGTCAAAACTCCTCCGTAAAAAATCTGTCTGACAGAATACAAACACGGCGCTAATGCAACGCTAGCACACGACAAGCAGCACCGCCAGGCGCACTCAACACACTGTTCCCCTTTTGTCTGAATCGGATCTTGGGGCTTTGATCAGAGTCTGGCTGCCAAGAGGCCTTTACGGCGTTTTAAAGCATTTCTCACTGATCTGAACCACAAGATCATGAAGGGTTTCGTTTCAAAAGTCTACATCTGCAGCATAAACGTGTTGAAATTCAACTCTGTTGTTCAAAAATCCTGAGAAATGTTGAGTAGGCAAGGATCTTAACATTTGACTTTAATGCAAACAGTCATTTTGAAAGAGAGGTTAAAGTGGTAACCTGCAAATTCTGGTGCTGCTGCTTCTCTTCACTGCACTTCCCAGAGAGCAGCTGTCAATCAAACAGTGTGTCCAGCAGCCCTGCTATCGCTGCTCATGCTAACTACCCAGTTCTTCTTCTGTTCATTCCAAACACGCCAGAACGGCAAATGGAAAAAGCTTTCATGAACTGGCTAGAGGTTGACTCACTATTGTGTTGTATCAATCAATTACTCACACTTTCTCCATCTGTTTCTCTCCCTCATTGTTAAATATGTATCACTCATACTTTTCCTTGTACTATCCTTCTCCGGTACGCAGTTCTCACCCCTTCGCCACAGTGTCAAACTCTGTTAACACCTCACATGCCTTTAGCCAAACCTTACAGGTGTCGAAAACATGTGTGGCAGATCTGTCCTTCTCTTTCTTTCTCTCACACATGCAATTTCTCCCATCTTCCATATTACTCAGGTATAGACAGCAGATGTCTTACTCACTCATTCAACCACTTTCTTTCACGCTAGCTCACTCACACAATCGCTTAAATGTGCTT
Source organism: Hoplostethus mediterraneus (assembly GCA_034670385.1). Classification (NCBI taxonomy): domain Eukaryota; kingdom Metazoa; phylum Chordata; class Actinopteri; order Trachichthyiformes; family Trachichthyidae; genus Hoplostethus; species Hoplostethus mediterraneus. The sequence goes on along the minus strand of JAXDDW010000001.1, from coordinate 14,120,175 downwards.
CAAGGTGCACCTGTGTTTGTTGGATTACAGTTAGCATTTGTTCCATCGAAAAGTACAATGGATATAAGCATTTTTCATTGATACTTTCTAATGCCTAATGGCTTCACACACACAAGACAAGTGAGGGAGATAAAAAGGTAGAAGCAACACTCAGAGCTCAACCACTCAACAGCATCCAGCTTTATCTCTCTCACACACACACCTGTGGAGTCTTATCTTTACAGTGTCTGTTACAGCCAGAGAGATATGAAGCGACGGTGAATGGAATCCAGATTAAAGCCTTCCCCAGCCTTCCCTCCACGGTCTCTTACCTGTGACGGTGATCAGCATGGGAGCCACCAGCGGCCTGTTGTTATCCAGTTTTCGGCTGAGCCGGATCTCTCCGCTGGTGTGATTCAGGAGCAGCAGGTGCAGCTCGTTCCCCCTGTCGATGGTGTAGTACAGCCGGTCTGAGACATCAGGGTCGTGGGCCGGTACCTTCCCGATAACGCCGCTGGGGAAACTATTGGACCGGTTTGACACAAAGTTATTGAAGATGATCTGGAAGTCCTGCAGGGTGGGCCGGTTGTCATTCTGGTCCACCAATCGGATCCGGATTGTGGCCCTGCTGACCAGAGGTGCCGAGGTGGCCTGCACCACGATGACATACTCATTGCGGACCTCATAGTCGAGGTCGATGAGCGAGGTGAGCTCTCCTGAGAAGATGTCCATCTGGAAGATCTCGGGGATGTTCCCCTCCACGATTTGGTACATGATCTGGGCGTTGGCACCCTCGTCCGGGTCGGTTGCAGTAATCTGAGCCACCACGGAGCCCACTGCACTGTTCTCCTTCACCAGGACCTCAAAGTCGTCAGCAGGAAATACAGGAGCATTGTCGTTCACATCCAGAATCGTCACCTGGATGTGGACGGGGGTTCGTTGAGGGGGCACACCGCGGTCCACAGCGTAGGCGGTGAGCTCGTAGAACGGCACGCTCTCCCGGTCCAAACGGCGAACAGTTCGGACGATGCCGGACGTGGGCTCGATGGTGAAATCCCCATCCCCATCCTCGCCATTTTGGAAGGTGTACTGGACACGGCCGTTGGCATGTGCGTCACGGTCGGTGGCAGAGATTTGGAGGACGCTGGTGAAGGGCGGGGCATCTTCACTCACCGTTCCCTGGTATCTGGGGCTGAGGAACTGAGGGGCGTTGTCGTTCACATCATTCACATTCACCTCAACATACGTGGTGTCTGCCTTCTGTGGTATGCCGTTGTCTTTAGCTGTAATAGCCAAGGTGTAGGTCATCTGGTCCTCATAGTCGAGCTCTGCCTGGAGTGTTATAGCCCCCGTACCGGGGTCAATGCGGAATTGTGGGATATTGTCCTCCAGGAAGTATGTGATTCGGGCGTTTTCCCCGACGTCGTCATCCGTGGCACTGATGACCACAACGGTACTGCCGGGCGGTCGATCCTCATTCACGCTTACAGAATAGTGGGCGCTCTGGAACACGGGCCGGTGCGTGTTGGCGTCCGTGATGTTGACGTGAACCTGGCAGGTGTCGTGGAGGGTTCGGTCTGAGGCGGTGACTGTCAGAACGTAACGGCGCTCCTGTTTGTAGTCCAATGGAAGGGCTAAGGAAAGAAGCCCGCTCCCTCCTGCTGTGCTAATGGCAAATCGGTTTCTTGTGTTCCCGCCTGTAATCTGATAGGTCACGGCGCTGTTGACATCACGGTCTATAGCTGTGACACTCACTACGCTGGTGCCCACGGCTGCATCTTCATTCAGGCGGACAAAGTACTCCTTTTGGAGGAACTCAGGCCGGTTGTCATTAACATCCATCACAGTAATGGTGACACTCGCTGTAGCTGAAAGAGGTGGCATACCGTAATCCCTGGCCTCCACGCCGAAGAAATAGTGTTCCACTGATTCCCGGTCAAGGATGGAGCTCACAGTGACCCAGCCTGTGGCAGAATTGATGTTGAACGGCGTGTCATGGCTGGTGCCTGTTAGCCGGTACTCCAACCGAGCGTTGTCACCAGAATCGGTATCGATGGCCTGGATGTGGAGGATGGAACTTCCGACCGGGGAGCTCTCAAGCACCGATGCTTGGAACGGCGTAGAGACGAAGATTGGTGGGTTGTCGTTGACGTCCGTTACCTGTACACTGACAATGCCAGTGTTGTTGGAGAGAGGCGGCCGGCCATTGTCCTGTGCACGGACACGGAGCGTATACTCCCGCTCGGCCTCATAATCTAGTGGCGCCACCACCTGGATCTCCCCGGTAACGCTGTCAATGGAGAACTGTCCACGGCTGTTACCGCTGATGATATTATAGTGAACGGCAGCGTTACTGTCCTTGTCCCGGTCTGTGGCACTGACACGGAGGATCTCCGAATGTGGCCTCATGTCCTCCTTCACCGCCACCACGTAGCGCTTCTCGCTGAACTGCGGCACGTTGTCGTTCTCATCCAGAACGGTGATGAAGACTTTGACGGTGGCGGAGCGTGGCCCCGGTTCCTTCCCCTGGTCGCTGGCTTCCACCTGGAGTGTGTAGTGCTCGTTGGTTTCCCGGTCAACCGCACCACGGGTCGTAATGAGCCCGGAGCGTGGGTCGATCTCAAACGCAGCCCTTGCCACTGCGGCCGTGTCGCCAACAAACCGGTAACGGATATTGGCGTTGGATGGGGAATCTAAGTCTGTCGCTCTCAGCTGTAAGATGGGATAGCCCTCCTCTACGTTCTCTCGGATGGTCTCTCTATACTCTGTCTGCTCAAATATAGGAGAGTGATCATTGCGGTCTGAAACGGTGATGGCCACCATTGTGGTACCAGAGAGGCGAGGGGACCCATAATCAGTCCCCGTGACCCGGAAGTAGTGCAGGTCCATGTGTTCTCTGTCTAGAATCTGAGTGGTGGTGATAAAGCCTGTGTCTGGGTGGATATGGAAGTAGTCAGACGATCGACTGTTCATTAGCGGGGCCATGGTGTAGCTTACCCTGCCGGCGTCGCCCGGGTCTGGGTCCACGGCAGACATGGCCATGACCGAGGTGCCGGGCGGCTGGTTCTCGGCTACTTGTACTTGGTAGTTATACTGGGAGAAATGGGGATGCCTGTTGGCGGCGCGGCGAGAGCGGGGCCACACCATCAAAACCGCCCTCTCCCTTTCTTCTTGCACGGTTTCATCATCTGCCACTATTATCAGTCGTTCCAGGCTCCTCTCTCCCCTTGAACTGTGCCTCTCCGCCTCCTCCACCTCCCCCTCTTCCCTCTCATCCGCCTCTCCTCCCTCTCGGCTTTCATCCCCCGGTCCCCCTTTTTTCCCTCCTTTGCTCTCTGGCTGTGTGGTTCTACTGCCCCTCTCCTGACCCTTCCCTCCCTCTGCCTCTGCCTCTCCCTCTATCTCTCCCACTACACTCACATCTGACTGGCTTGCCTTTATTATTCCCTCTTCTCTCTCCCACTCCTCTTCCTCCCCCCCTGGTTCTTTCTCTCCCTGCCGCGCCTCTCTGCTCTCTCTCTCCCCCTCCCCCACCTGTAATTTTCCTCCCCCAACAGCAGCAGCAGCGGACCCCTCCAAACCCTCTCCCTCCCTCTCTCCATCCCTCTCCCCCTCGGCCCCCATCTGCCGTCTATCTGACAGTCTGACACCTTCGGGCTCTAATGGCACTTGCTTACCGGATTTTAATTGCGTTTGCGCGTGCACCCCCCACTCGGTGGCTGAGCAGTCGGTGGAGAGGCTGTCGGCGCACCTGGCGTGGGCCAAATGTCCCGGTGCGCTCCCCCGTGGTGCCTGACCAGCCCATGACGACTTTCCCATTTCAGAATCATGATAATATCCCTTTAACTGCTCGCTGCCCTCCTCTCCGTTGTTATTATTACTGTTGACGTTGAATTCACTCCACAAAAACACGCGGGGAGAGTTTGGAGACATTTCCGCGGGAGCTCTCCACCGTGCGCCCGGTGCTGAAATCACGTCCTCAGCAGAGGGCAATGAAACCGCTGAGAGCGGTGGACATGAGTCATCGCACCGTGTGGTCAGGTTAATTTCCGAGAAAAACGAGGGGTGGTGTGTTGTAATGTGATCGGGGTGAGTAAAGAGACGGATTGCTCGAGCAGAGGGCGCCGTGGCTGATATACGACGGTGAGATGTAACGGGAAACGTAACAGGCGCGATAAAGCCTGAGTCACCGGCAGACTCGAGCTCGGAAGTTGCGTTTATCCTCTCAGCAGATAGATGGAGGCTTGTAGATGTTTTCTCAGTTTCTGTATATTCTTCTGGCCGTGTTTGAGTGGGCGGGGGCAGCCGCGGGGCTGGATGTTTTGATGCGGTTTCAGAAGCGGTGATTTTGCTGGATAGAAAACATTGGCCAGGCGTCTCTGCCATGCTGCTGGGGGGAAATTGGATGTCGAGATTACTCGGTGCTATACCTCCCTCGGGGCCCATAAACCCGGCTAAATATCCATCCCCCATTTCTATTCTGCTCAAACAGCCAGAAGAACCACCGGGAACCTCCCTGCTCTCTCCCCGGGTTTGAGTGCCCTGCCCTCTGCTTGCCGGTGCTGATTTCCCCTGCCGGGGCTCATTATCCGCCCTGTGTTGGAGCGTCAGAGTCGGAAAAGCCAAATCATTATCCGCATAATTAGTTGAATTAACGTGTTTGTTGCCTTGCTTCACCCCTCCTCCTCTTTCATCCTTTCCTCTCTTCCTCTCCTCCCTCCTCCTGGAATGATAATACCTGCTTCCCCCATTTTCACCATGGACAGGGGACCCACAGCATCCTGGGTGCGCCCCGGTACCGGGGTTAATCCCGGCCGGTGTGAAACATCTGTGCGCTCCTACTGAGGCGAGGTAGGACCGGGATGAGGGAGGCTGGCAAGGCTCCTCACTGCTGTCAATACACCCCGTGAAACGGCTATCACCACCCCCCTCTCTGTGGCTGCTGGGGTCGATAACATTGTGCCTGGCCAAATGAGAACAATTAGCAGCCCTCCTGTCTGAATCACCATCAGCATCCAAAGCGCCGTTGTTCCTGCAACCTGGATGAGGCTGAATATAATCAATGCACCGTGTTTGGGAGGAATTGCAGTTTGAAAGGTAATAAGTGTCCGGAGTGAAGCCAAATACTGACGCCTGAAAGTAATCTGGGTTGTAGTTTAAACGGGAAGTGATATTATGGGTGTAGTTTGAATTGGAAGCCAGGATGTGGCGTGAATCGTATCCAGGATGGGAGTGAATGCAACAAGAGGAGCCAGTAGGCAAGGGGCCAGGTGAGGGGTCCTTAGCCAGGGTTAGGTCCTGTTTGGCGGGGCTTGGCCCGTGGAGAGCCCGGGGCGTCGGGGAGCACCGTGCAGAAGAAGGCCTTCTCACCTCCCGAGTCTTCCCCCACACATCTCCCCCTCTCCTCCCTCCACTTCCGGGTCCCCCGCGCAGGCCAGAGGCACGCACAAAGGCTCTCGCGGCGCCACGTTCTGCGAGGTGTGGTCTCGAGACCGGCGACTGTTGCGCGCACGCTCTAGTCCTTTGTACCGACCGTTTTTTGCCGTTTTGAACCGGCGAGGAGGAGAAAACAGGTGAAGCGGGAGGTGAAACAACGCCCTTCCTCGTCTCCCCTCCCTCGCCGTTAAATCTCGCCCCGCTCCTAATACCTGGGCGGGGGGTCGGAGGAGGAGGGGATGGCGGAGTGCCTTCTCCGCTCCTCCAAAACGGCCCGACTCCTTTCAGTCTCTCCCCCCGTCTCCCCCTCGTTCCATCCCGGTGACATCCTCCTCGCGCCCCGTAGTCCCAAACCAACAATCCTTCTCCGAGCTGAAGTCCCGGGTACTCCTCAATCTGTATCCGCTCTACAGTCCACCTGCTTGGGCGTAGATCCCAACTGCCTCTCGCCGACTCCCCCGGTTCCCCGTGCTGCTGCTGACTCAGTTTACCGGCGTCTCGGTAGCAGCGGCCCGGGGTCCATCGGTAGGATGCCCCTCCTGTCGTTACCGTCCCCGGGATGAGGGCGAACAAAGGGCCGAGGAGAAGCAGGTGGAGTACCAGAGGCGAGAGCAGGAACGGGGTGAAGCCCGGTAACGGTGCAGCCATTTAGTCTCTTCCTTTCTCTGTCTCTCCCCTCCTTTCTCCCTCTTCCACCCCTTTCCTATTCTCTCTTTCTCTCTTGAGTGCGTCTTTCCTTCTCCCTTCTCTCTCTCTCTCTCTCTCTCTCTCTCTCTCTCCCTCGTTCCGGCTAGGTAGCCAGTTCCAGCACCGCCGGCACCGCCCGACACCTTCCCCCAGGCTCCCCCGTCTCTCCGTCGGCCTGGAGAGTTGGCATCTACCCGCTGTGGTCCGTGGCGCTGGAGGTCTGAGCGTTAGGAGCGGCGCGGCAGCATCTCTCCTCCCGTTCATTCACATCCAACATGGCTCACACACTCACACACCGACTGACTGACTGACTGACTGGCTGACTGACTGGCTCACACACTAGCCTTCCTCCCATCTGTGTGTGTGCGCACGCGTGCGTGTGTGTGTGTGTGTGTCCCTCTCTATCTCTCTCTAACAGCGGCGGCGCAGCCCGGTGGTAGCTACTATCCATATACACACATGCACACACACACGCACACGCACACTCTCCTCCTCCATCTCTCTTTCCACCCCTCCCCCCTATATAGCTTGCTTGCTTCTCTGGCTCAGCGCCTCTCTCTCTCTCTCTCTCTCTCTCTCTCATCCCTTCTCTCTCTCTCTCCCTCCCTCTCTCACCCCTTCTCTCTCTCTCTCTCTCTCGCTCTCTCTCTCTCTCGCCCTCGCTCTCTCTCTCTCATAATGGTTTGCTCCATGGTGCGCAGGACTGTTACACAGCACCGGCGGCAGCCATATCCACAACTGGAATAGGGGGGGAAATAGCCTGTATCTTACACAATCATATTGTCATCACCGCATCATCTAAAGAATCGTCATCTTACACATATAACCCTATGGGTTTACCAGCCCATATCCCCACTGCGGAGGCCACCACTACTCCAAGTTCTTAGAAATCTGACCTAAAATGAGACAAAACAAGATCCTGACATAGCATAATAAAACGAAATAATCCAAGAGTGAGATATATTTTTGGATGAATCACAGAAAGGCACTCACTTTACAAAGTGCTTTGTTAATTCCTATCAACTTGACCCCCCAAACCCCCATAACCCAGCAGCGATATTGTAGTATATTATAACAAAGGAAATAATTTAGTGCAATATTTTTTATTATACATATATATTGTTAAATTACTAATAATTACCACAATAAACTCATTGACTGCAGATTTTTATATTCCGTGATATAATATGAAATGGCAAGATGTACAGTAGGTTGATGTAATCCCTGAATTCTCGGGTTAGCCATGGTAAAAAAAAAATGACGTCATCCTCTGTGTTAACAGCGATGAGTAATTTCCTCACCCGCACGTACACACACGCAAGCAAAAAAATCACTATAATATTTCTATATAGAGGCTTATGGTGTGTTCATAGTGACATATAGTACTTGATGGTATCACTACAGTAGTCCTATAATATTCCTATAGGGATTTATAGATTTGCTGAAATATTCTATAGTATCCTCATAATATTTATTATAGGATTACTGGGATTCATTTTAGGAAGGGCACACGCACGCACTCCGGCAATCTTCCCAATTTAACACCAATTTGCGCATGGCTAAATGGACAGATCCATTTCCTGATACTTGTTGAATAAATCGTATTTTGCAAATATATACTCCCCCCCAACCCTCCCACCCCCCACCCCATGCAATACCATTCCTAATGCCGGCTGGGTGATGTGGTTTTCTAATGACACGGCTAAACTAGAATATGATTTCCTCCCGTGGCTGAGGGGAGGAGGACACACCAGGCGTGTCAGTCGGGGACGCCGCGCATCACTGAGGGGCAGCCAATCTGTGTCCTGTGTTGCGTGCCCGCGCGTGCGCGTGCGTATGCGTGTGCCCGTGCACGTGTGTCCGTCTGGTTCCCTCTCTCTTCTTGATTTCTTTCTGGCTATCTGGTGCTGTGTGGGTATGTGGGTGTGTGTTTATGTCCTCACGGGGATTCTTTAAGGGATCATTGTAGAGTTAGGACTCGGTGGTCAGGGTGGAGGTACAGGAGAGGGTTATGGTTGGGTTAGAGGGTTAATAATGAAGGTCCTCACAAGTATACAGCTGTAATATAAGTGTGTGTGTGTGTGTGTGTGTGTGTGTGTGTGTGTGTGTGTGTGTGTGTGTGTGTGTGTGTGTGTGTGTGTGTGTGTGTGTGTGTCAGTCTCTTTGGATGCCTGCCTCTCTCTCTCTCTGCCTATATTGCCAAGCTGGTATAGACTTGGAGGGCAGCCGAAGCCATGTGGATGCTTAAAAATGCATATCCTCCTTTTCCAAATATGATTGAATGCCAAAAAATGAAAAATGCTCTCTCTGTCTTTCTGCACCCCCCCCCCCCCCCCCCCCCCACACTCTCTCTCTCTCTCGCTCTCTCTCTCTCCGGGTCAGCAGCATCCATCCAGCCTCGTGCTCTGTTTCTGGGAGTCGGTACCCTCTCCAACGCGCCTCAGTGTGATTACTGTGGAATCTAGGTTATTGTGGCGCGAGCCGACACCGTTAACAGGATTTGGAATGAATGCATGTCGGGGAGGGGAGCGAGGCTGTCTAGACGAGAGTGACGAGGCAGCAGTGTGATCGGTATTACATCAATTCAATAACAATAATAATAATATAATGATACTTTATCGAGCCCCATAGGGAAGCTCCCTTTCCCCTCCTCCACAGGGAGGTCAGAGGTCAGGCTCAGCTTCAGAACAGCACCCCTGGAGCTGGTAGGGCTTCAGTATCTTGCTCAACAGATGCTTGTCAACATGGGGGCTCTGGTTGATCCTGCTGCCCCAAAATCAATGACATCAAAAGTGAAATTGAAATAATAATTCCTTAAACTACTCATAGTGGGAAACCCAATAATATTAAGCTGCTGGAATGTGTTTCTCAGTAGCAGTGTAACAAATTACCTTTTCAGTTAATACAATAACAAGTAATAAAAATAAGTAATTACGACTGTTATCACCCCAAATCCTGTATTACACCCCTTCACCCACGTTTAGAAGAGAAATGGCAGAAACTTCTACTTCCTCAGGGTGGAAATATTCTCCCAGCTTTGATTTTATTGAGCAAAAGGATTTTAGGAACATTGAACAACAACGCTGTTTGAGTACCAGGCGAGGTAACTGAGTTATCCTGAGTTTTTTCAGGGTAAGAGACGATGCAAGCTGACAAATTTGGGGAAGCAACGTAAAAGTAATGTGACGAGGCGTGTAATGTGGTTGAATGATACTACAGCCCAACACTTAAAGTGATAAGTAGTGTATTGAATTACTGCTCCCATCTCCCAGGGAGTAATAGATAAAGTAACAGGCCTCATATTAGTTTTGAAATTAGTAACCAGTAATGAGTAATATGAGTAATATGAGTAATATGAGTAATATGAGTAACAAGACACTACAGGGGGCAGTGGGGATTACACAGCGTATTTCACATATTCCCAGTTCACATTCCAGAACATGAAAGTGAGATTAATCCTTGTATACCCTTGAAAATCTTTGAGGTATTTATAGCCCGCAGTCTATCAAGGCAAATAAAACCCAGACAGCAGTGAATCCACCAGGGCACGTTCTTGGTAAGTGTTCCTATGAGCGTAATGAAGTAATGCTGGTTCCTATTGCAGGAGACTGGGAGGTCGTCACGTTTCACAGGACGTCTAATAGAGACCATGGAAACCTGACCAAGCCCTAAAACCACCAGAAACGTTTTGAGATATAACCCAAATAACCCAATAACCCTGTCAACCCAAATAAAATAAAATATCACATTCCTCAATGTATCATGGATCTATCAACATCGGTTGTCAATTATTGATTGATAGAAACTCCGATAGAACATGAAAAGTTGACGAATCCTGCTGAAATGTCTTGAAATACATATAAAACCCCAGTCAAGATAAATAAAATACACCAATAGGCAATATCCCGGGGGGGGATGGTGGTTCTCAGTGACGCCTTCAAATGTCCTCAACACTCAATATCATAATTCTGACTGGCATCCTGAAGCACTAGCAGCAGATTGGATACAGACACAGAAGAGGAAACCTTGATGAATCCCCAGTATACCCTTGAAAAGTCTTGAGATATCTCTGTCTGTCAACTCAAATAGAGATCTGCCACACATCGGCCCCGGCTAATTCCTGGGTGTCAATGTAAATCTAATTGGCGGCATAAAACGATCCGGCAGCCACTACAGATAAATATACACGTTAGGGTGTTTTGATACTAATGCCGAGGTGTCACACTGGGAGATAGGATTTACAGTCTTGTCATGTGTTCATGTCCAACCCTCGTTCTTATTCTGAGCGACTTGCCAGATGAATTAGGATGAGTAGGAAGTCTAATAGATGGAGTGTTGAGTGACAGCGAGGAGGGAATGCTGCGCCACTTAAAGCTATTTATAATGGATCAGAGGGGCTGGATGGACTATAAACACTAAACGAAACTGACTGACAGACAGTTACTACGGCGCCCTGTGGGGCTCCCACATCAGAGGGGGGGAGGGAGGGGAGAGGCGGGGGAGAGAGGAGGAAAGAGATGATGGAGACAGACATAGAGGGAGTGACCAAGTCAGGAGAAGAAGATGAGACATGAGAGAGACAAGGAAGTAGAGAGTCAGCGAGAGAGAAAGGAGGGCAAGAGGTAGGGAGAGAAGGAGGAGGAGAGGAGGGAGAGAGAGAGAGAGAAGAAGGAAGGGAGAAGGTAGAGAGGGAGGGATAGAGAGAAGAAGAAGGAGGGGAGGAGATAGAGAGAGTGAGGGAGAAGAAGGAGGGGAGGAGGTAGAGAAGGAGGGATAGAGAGAGAGGAGGAAGGGAGGAGGTAGAGAGGGAGGGATAGAGAGAAGAAGAAGGAGGGGAGGAGGTAGGGAGAGTGAAGTGGAGAAGGAGGGGAGGAGGTAGAGAGAGAGAGAGAGACAGAGAGAGAGAAGAAGGAGGTGAGGAGGTAGAGAAGAGAGGGAGGTATAGAGGGAAAGAAGAAGGAGGGGAGGGCAGGAAGAGAGGTTGAGGTAGAGAGAGGAATATATGCCGCTCATCCAAGATGGACCAATTTGAGGAGAGGTTACCTGAGCAGGTTCGCCACCTCTCTGACCCGTCGTCTTCTTCCAGTCATTACAATAAAATGTAACCTGGATTCTGCAATCCGATCCTGAAGAATGAACCAGGAAGTGGAAAAACTTCAGGGACAGAATGGTTAAAAATAAAGAAAAAGGCAGAGAAACAAAAGCATCGAGGCACAAACCAGAGGGTGCAATGCTATAAATGACTGGTGCACTAGAGATGCAGACAGCGGTGAGCGTGCACGAGGGTGTGGTATCATAAATCAAGCATACGTGAAAAAGTGTAAGTGAAGTGTAAAAGTGTCTGAAATCAGTTTTAGTGTCAGTTTCAGTTTTGTTTTAGTGAGAAACACTGTCAATCTGCAGCTTACAGTCAATTCATCAACAACCACCAAGGTGTCACCAACCCACAATCCAGCTCCTCAGGGCTGTTATTATCTAATTGTCTAAGATATCAAATTCACATTGAGAGACTGAAATGGTGACAGGATTATATGTAGACCAGAACCAAAATAACCACAGGTCTTACATAAGCGAGGAAGGATTTGAAGGTTTAGGCCTATTTCAGTGCACCACTGGCCCATAAAGTGAGAAGGAAGTCGGGCCGAGGCGATGTGGGTCAGCAGCTCGCAGCAGGAAGTCAGACCACTTCAGATGGAAAATCCACCCGTGGACTGTTCAGTGAATTGATCGAGGGCTATCAGTCTGCCTCGTCTACTTCTACTTCAGCTAGACATTTCCTTCATTTCCCAGAATGCCTTTCAAGAACAGATGTGAACTTGTTGCATTCAGCTGTGGGTTAAACACGTACACAGATAGTGGAGTTTTTTCTGTTGAGAGGAGGCGAGTCACACAAAACACTTGTGGCTGCATTGCATTCTGGTCTATCTTGGCTACTGCATTGCATTCTGGTCTATCTCCTACTGTTAGTGGAGAAATTGGTCTCTCTCCTCTCCTCTGATGGATTTCTCCTGTATGATTGTTGATCGTCGGTCTAGAAAGAAGCCCTTGCTCTTTGATTGTGATTGGCTGACACCAAACCTTGACACCTTTACCGTTGATGTTTATCCTGTCAATCTCTATTTTAGCTTTGCTGGAGATATTTCAACGTGATGTCTTGTCATCTACGTTTGGCCACTTATGCACAGAAATAAGACAAAGACACCACCAAACAACAGAATGGACAGTTTAACAGTGTCAGAGTGTGTTAGGGTTACTGTGGTCAGAACCATGGACAGCGCCCTGCTGCAAAGTCTTTCAAATGTGCTATTAGCAAAACAAAAATTGAACATAGGCCATGAATGTATAGTGTCTGAATTTAATTCTAGCTGGTTTTACAGCACTGTGTAACTTTGTTTAAAAGAGTACTATATAAATAAGTTAATTATTATTTGAAAAGTTAAAATGTACCTTATAGGAAGCTACACATATCAGCAGCATTGCAAAGAAATGACCCTTCTGGCCTCAGCTGGCAATCAATTTTATGACTCAGTGTGCGGCCTATAATTCCACTCAGCATCAAGTCAGAAATGAGCAGACATAACGCAGATGAGAAAATCTTATTGGTAGTCTAGTGGAGGTAATGTGGGTCAGGAACATCTGGATCCTTCTGCTGATCCACTCTGCCGTCTGCTCTGCAATCCAGTAATAGCTGCATTCATGCACACACGAACAGAAAGCGTAATGTTGTTGTCCAAACAGGAAAAGGTGCAGATTCCATGCAGCTTCTCTCCGTTTGGACAGCCGTGAAACATCATGGCACCAACATCTGATTCAGATCACGTTCCAGTCTCTCAGGGCTCCACAGTGCCCAACATGTGAAACAATAAATGGTTAGTACACAACATCCCCCTTGGACCCTTACAGAGGACAAGGAAAAACTCCCTCAAAACCTGAAAAAAAATGGAAGAAACCTTGGGAGGGGCTACTCAGAGAGGGAGGGGCTATAAATGCTGAGTTTGGGCAAGTAGGGTATACAGACACAATAGTTCATAGTTTGGATGATGTGATGTGGGGCAGCTATTGACTGGGTTGCATCTGACATATAAGCTTTGTTAGAGTCCACTGCTTGATAACTCAGTGTAGGAAATAACATTTGTCAAGTTGATTTTCATGTGTCAAACCATGTGTCAGTATGTAGCGTAGGCCTAATACTCCTAATACTCTAATATACTATAAGTCTCTAACAATGCTGCGTTGGCGTCATATCAGAAGGAGACGACACCTCGTCTTGGAAGCGTTCCCGTGTTTAACACTTTGCTGCGCCCACATTCACAATCATATTTTTTCTCTGACTTTAAAATAAACCGTGAACGATCTGCAGCGATACTCCTCACTGATTCTGTTAGTATGACTCTAAGTGCTAATTTAGATTTTCATCATCTTGGACTGCCAACATCGGTGGATTTGCTGCCGTGTTGACACACTTTCGCAATTTGTGACTCCAAGGGGGAGATATTGGGGCCTACAGATTCCCACATGGGGCGTCCTGGTCCCTCAGCCGGCTAGGGCCATCGGTGACTCTGGGGACATCCCCATCATATTTTGAAATGTTCGATTCCGTCCACAACCCATTTTAAACCTCCTTTGAGCGATGCAATCAGCCACAAATAGAGGCTATTTGTGTCCCACCAGGTCAAAAACAGATTTCCCCAGCACTTTTCCATCCCAGCTGATACCCTTGGTTAAAGCACATAGCATGTGGCCGCGATGTCCTGGGGTCGCCTCCAGCCTGGGACCTTGGTCGCATATCACCCCCCATCTCTCTCCCACTGTTTCCTGTGAAGGGTGAACTAACAATAAAGGCAAAAATGTACTGAAAACATCCCATGTCCTACTTGTAATTGCCACTAGGCCGCAGATGTGAACATTCCCAGTAGGCACCTCATATTTACGTAAATTCAATATGGCCTGAATATGCCCGAGTCCACTTTTTGCCAGTCTGATTCTATTCAGGCTGCGGTCTGCTTTTCAAAACGTGTTGCGTTGCGAGACGCCGTGACGAGGCCGAAGCCAAAACCGAAACGTTTTAGTCCGTCTGTTTTCGTCTGAAGGGAGGTGAGTTTAAATGTGTGTGTGCTCGCTCAGCCGGTCGGCTCGCCTCCATGTGCGGCGGGATCAATAACCGGCTGACTCGTCGTGGGAAGCCTCCTCGGTGCCTGGAGCCTGCAGGCGAGGGCCCGCGTGCTTTCCGCCGGTGAGTTTCCATGGGAACAGCGAAAGTGTGTGTGTGTGTGTGGAGGGTGGAGGGGGAATACTCTGAGACTGGTGGATTATTCTCCCCACCGTGTGTGTATGTGTGTGTGTGTGTGTGTGTGTGTGTGTGTGTGTGTGGGAGAGAGAGAGAAGAAAGGGGGGCACAGAGGCTGAGAGAGAACACAGATGAAGAGAAAGGGAAACTAAAGAGAGAGGAAAGAGAGGAAAGGAGTGGAGATAAAACACTCACACAGACAGACTGTGTCACACACACACACACACACACACACACACACACACACACACACACACACACACACACACAGATAAGCCACAGAAAGCGAGAGGATCTTTTCAGATAAGGCTGTCTGTGTTCTCAATGCCTTTCCCCCAGTAGCATTACATTCCCCCTTAATTGCCTGCTGCCCTCGGCCTTTTGCCTCTCTGTTGATCCATCCGACCAGCCCCCCCGGGGGTAGGTGGGGGGGAGTATGGGGGGCAGGCCACAGGCTGTCTCTACCCCCACCACCCCCTACCCCCCACACCCGGGGAGATCCTGAGCGGCAGGCCGGCAGGTGGTCGCTGGCCTGCTGCTCATGTGTCCGGCTTGGAAATGATGTGGCAGCAATGCATATTCAACAAGGGTGAAGGAGGTTGTGTGTGTGTGTGTGTGTGTGTGTGTGTGTGTGTGTGTGTGTGTGTGTGTGTGTGAGTGATGAGAGTGAGGGGTGATCACGTATAGGCCCTTTGCCAGGTAGTCAATGGTTGTTGTGATCGGCATCCACGATTTATGGGAGAGAGAGAGAGATGGAGTGAGAGATGGGGGGGGTGCAGGGAGGGTAGAGAGAGAGAGATGGGGTGGAGAGAGATGGAGGGGGAGAGAGAGAGGGAGCAAGAGAGAGGGAGCAAGAGAGAGAGAGAGAGATGGGGCGGGGGGATAGAGAAAGAGAGGCTGACACCTCCTGCCACTCAGACAGGCAATCAATGACAGAAGGGCCACTTGCCGGAAAGCCCCCCATTACACACACACACACGCGCGCACACACGCACACACACACACACACACACACACACACTGAGGACAGCATATGGCGGCAGCTGCCCGGCGCGTGTTGTGGTTGTGTGAATTGGAGTCAGCGTGGGTCGCGAGCCTCTCCTCACCTCGCGGAGGAAGAGGGAAGTATAGAACAGGAAGTGGAGATCTCCTGCAGCGCGTCATCATCACCCTCCATGCTCAGATCCTCCTCTCTCTCCCTCTCTGTCTGTCTGTCTGTCGCTGTGTTCAGTTTAGATTAGCCCCATTTAGCTCAACTCAACTCAGTTCAATTCAACTCAATTCAACTCAATTAAATTAAATTCAGTTCAATTCAACTCAATTTAACTAATTTCAATTCAATTCAACTCATCTCAACTCAATTCAATTCGATTCAACTCAACTCAACTCAACTTAATTTAACTCATCTCAACTCAACTCAATTCAATTCAATTCAATTCAATTCAATTCAATTCAATTCAATTCAGTTCAGTTCAGTTCAGTTCAGTTCAGTTCAATTCAATTCAATTCAACTCAACTCAACTCAACTCAACTCAACTCAACTCAACTCAATTTAACTATTCTCAATTCAATTCAGTTCAGTTCAGTTCAGTTCAATTCAGTTCAGTTCAGTTCAATTCAATTCAACTCAACTCAACTCAACTCAACTCAGTTTAACTCATCTCAATTCAATTCAATTCAACTCAACTCAACTCAACTCAACTCAACTCAACTCAACTCAACTCAACTCAACTCAACTCAACTTAACTCAATTCAATTCAATTCAATTCACTAGTATTCAGGATCATTCTGGCTGTGGTGGCTGTCCAACCTTTTACCTGTATTTTCATTTCATAGGAAGTAGTTTCAGGCGGAAACTCTCACGAAAACCACGGAGGTAGCAATTGGTTAGAAGTGCTGTCTAAGGCGGGACTTCCTGTATGAACAAAAAGTATAAGCAGAGATTGCAGTGAGAGTTTTGAGCTAGTCGCGTTAGCATTAGGTGTTTTATATGTGTTCTGATGCTACAGATTTGACATGATGCAACGTTTTGAGACTGTTAACATTGGAAGAACATCAAAGCCACGCCTACTCTCACTATTACTGTTACTGTTACTGTTACTGTTACTATTACTGTTACTGTTACTGTTACTGTTACTGTTACTATTACTGTTACTGTTACTATTACTGTTACTGTTACTGTTACTATTACTGTTACTGTTACTGTTACTGTTACTATTACTGTTACTATTACTATTACTGTTACTGTTACTATTACTGTTACTATTACTATTACTGTTACTGTTACTGTTACTGTTACTGTTACTGTTACTATTACTGTTACTATTACTGTTACTATTACTATTACTGTTACTGTTACTATTACTGTTACTATTACTATTACTATTACTGTTACTGTTACTGTTACTATTACTATTACTGTTACTGTTACTGTTACTGTTACTGTTACTGTTACTATTACTATTACTGTTACTATTACTATTACTGTTACTGTTACTGTTACTGTTACTATTACTGTTACTGTTACTGTTACTATTACTGTTACTGTTACTGTTACTGTTACTGTTACTATTACTGTTACTGTTACTATTACTGTTAATGTTACTGTTACTGTTACTGTTACTATTACTATTACTGTTACTGTTACTATTACTATTGTTACTGTTACTATTACTATTACTATTACTGTTACTGTTACTATTACTGTTACTGTTACTATTACTGTTACTGTTACTGTTACTGTTACTGTTACTATTACTGTTACTGTTACTATTACTGTTACTGTTATTGTTACTGTTACTATTTTTGCTGTTACTATTACTATTGTTGCTGTTACTATTACTGTTACTGTTACTATTACTATTACTATTACCTTGTTACTGTTACTATTACTGTTACTGTTACTATTACTGTTACTGTTACTGTTACTGTTACTGTTATTGTTACTGTTACTATTGTTGCTGTTACTATTACTGTTACTGTTACTATTACTATTACTATTACTATTACTATTGTTACTGTTACTACACCCATCTAAGGATCTTGGTGTTGATATTGTTTTGAGTTGACTGTAAACCAATAGAAGGGAACTAAATCACATCATAACATGTAAAGGTCCAGAGGGGATTGTAGGAGGCAGAGAGGCAGGAAAATGGGCTCAGTGTCAGTGCCCACTGTAGCTGGGATTATCCTTTAAATCACTTCAACACACTATTATACACTATTATGCACTATTATACACTTGTTTTATGTAATTGATTTTCATGTTTTTAATCTTCGTTTACAG
>JAXDDW010000001.1:14077500-14100000 GCA_034670385.1 Hoplostethus mediterraneus | reverse complement strand
TCATAGTGACAATTGCCCAATTTTCCCGAGCTGGAAAAGTCAATAAGTAATGTTCTCCTCCTTATAAGCCACGGGGCCTTTGAGCAAGGCACTTACCCCGAATTACTCCAGGAAAGTTTCTCAGTGGCCAATAGTTGACGGCTTGTACTACCAAGTCAAACCAACTTTATTTAAACAGCGGCTTAAACACTTACAAAGCACTTCTCAAGGTTAAAACTGCACTCGGCAAGACCCTCCCTATTGAGACATTGTAAATTCACCCTGTTTTCCCAGATGAAAATCTGGTGCTGGGTATGGTGGATTTGCCACTTCCTACAGGAAGTGGCAAATCCAAACAGTAGCGAGGCTCCGCCCAGAGGAAGCTGGACTCACCAACGTCACATCCTCTGCTCTCTCGTCCATTCTGTTTCCTTTGGTATGAAGTGTCACAGACCAGGTTTCTTCGTCACCTCTTACTGCCATTCAGAGCTGCCAGTGTGTTTCCTAGTGCTGCTTTAAAGGAAAAGCAGGAAACAAACTAAACAGACAAAAAGACCAAGCTCATGTCAAGAGAGCAGGTAAAACACCTCAGTCACACCGAAGAGTAGAAATGGGTCTTTAATCAAGTTTTAAAAATGGAAAATGGACAGAGATTATTAATGGATTCTGCTAACTTGATACTGTAAGGTTTTTTCTGAGTCTGTGCAGCACCCAGGTGTGAACGTATGTGACTGTATGGATATGAAGTAGGGCATTGTTGAAAAGGAGTATGCATGATCAGCAAAACCGTTCCCTGGGTAAGCAAAAGTTTAAAATAAATCCAGATTTATTTTAAGTCGCTCTGCTTGCTGGCCCTCTTGTAAGGCATCTTCTACCCATCACTCACCTTTACTTACCCATCATCAGCCTCTGACGTTTGCTCTTGCTTTGAAAAATCCCTGCTCATCTGTTGAGAAGGAGTGGAATAAATACGAGCGTCCACACATGAGAGGTGTTCTGGTTTAGTGCCTCATGCAGAGTCACAGCTCAGGGGCAGCAACTGCAATCATAATCCAGACCCACTTCTGCTGGGCTTTGCCATATTTCCAGTTGAGTAGACAGGAGCCGTTTAAGTGGAGGGGGTGGTGATGATTGAGGAAGAGGAGCCGGAAGAAAACGGATCACTTTTTTTTTTTTTTTTTTACAGAAAATCACATTGGCAGTGTGGAAAACGCTTTGAGGAAGCTTTTAAACCAGAGATATTAAAGGTCGCATAGTTCAGTTATTATTGTGTTTTCAGCACCACATCACTAAGATGTTAGGAGTGTCCATGCTGTCCTCGTCCTTTTTCAATACGCCATGGCTCAGGATAAGAGTGATGTCCTCCATTTTTTTGTGATCAATCATTGTTATTGTTTTAAATGAAAAGATGCACAATTACAGCACCCGATACTACCGCCAGTTAAGGTGACATGTGCAGGTGACATGTTCAGTTACTGCAGGATAAAACCAGGAAAATAAAAAAAGAAAGAACATACTGTAGCAATGGCACCGCCTGCTTAGCCCCACCCCACTCTCCACCTTCCTCTGACACCCTCCCACACATTTCAACCTATACCCGCCCGATCCTCCCCTGGGGCCATGCACAACTGAGACTTACAGCAATTTTTTAAAAATCTTGCTTATGGTTGTATTCCAACACCACAGATGTTACCTCTCATCGCAGCTTTTGTTCCCAGCCCAACCCACTGCAATGAAAACCTACGGTGTGCCATGGGGAAGAAATATGGATGTTCACCTAAAATGATGAGAGATAAGACTAAATCCAGAGGCTTAGTCTCTGATCTGTATCAATATATATTAGACTTTACACAGAAAGACCTGTCTCTAAACTCTGTGGGTGAGAAACCATCCGCCTTTTATAGAAGATATTAACTGGCAGGTGGTTTAAACATTCCTCTAGAAACCCTCCATCATAATGTTCACTGTAGAATAACGTTCAAATGCTGCAAACTGACCTGATTGGACAGATTTCAGGAGGTCTTTACAGAGGGAAGCCAATCAGGACCAAGTCCAGTTGTGATGCATTTACTGGATTTTTGAATATATAAACTAAAACATTTAACCTCTCAAACTAAATGTCATTTTAACAATGTTTTCATCAATCAGCTAATAAAGAGGTGAAATGTTCAATCCGGTAAAAGCGCGACTTTAAAACTCTCCACTGAAACCCTGAAGTGCTTTCAGCTGGGTGGCAGCTCACCTTGCTGAATTCAGTGGTGAAGAAAACGCTCATCTCTATTAACAGGGATTATTATGGTACTATATCCTCTACAGTGTTTGAGCATCACAGTTTGCCAGATTATGTTTAGAGCAGGGGTTCCCACGTTTTATCACTGAACCCTAAATAGAGCTGCTTTAATCCACAGACCCCAATAGGATGAAGGTTTTGTCAAATCTGAGAATAGTCATTCTTGTACATTTGTTCCTAGAGCTGACTTCTGAATGAAATAATTGTGAAATTGTTAATTCCATAATCCTCATTTTGCTAGTAATCCGCTGGAACACCCTCAACCACGCCTGTGGGTGCTTGGACTCCAATTCCAGAAATATTTTTTGGTGAGTATTTTTTAGGGGTGTAATGAAAGTTCATGGCACAAAATTCAAAATCACAAAACGCTCTGTCAACCTTCATTTATTTGTTTGCTGCTGTATAAATGTATAATACCCTTGAACATTCTCACAATGAAAAACTGTGAATATATAAAGTGAATATATAGAAGTTGTGTTTGAGTCTTAAATCTGGTTTCCGTTCTTAAAAACACACCCGGGTGTCCAAATACCAATTTTTTTACTGTTCAGGTTTATTTGGGGATGAAATCGGTATTAAATTTGAACTGGAATTAAAAAAGGTCTTCAAACGTTTTAAATTTAACTTAGAGAAACATGTTGGAAGTAGAAATATCTGAGGAAGCGATTTTTCTTGTAATGCTTATGGCGGTGATGCAACATCCAAAGTACCCAGACTCAGTGTAGTAGTGAAGAGAATACTCAAGGGTATGATGGTATTTATATAGCAGCTACTAATGCATGAGGGCTGTCTGAAAGTAGTAGACGCAGATAAAAAGAAACAGGAGAAAAAGAAATAATAACGAGTTGGCATAGCAACCAATAAATCAACGAGAGCTGTCTTTGACCAATGAGATTGCTCGGTTGAGACCCTAACCCTAACAGTGGTAATGTTGTCATCTCCTCCTACGCTCGGTGTTTGATGAAATGAGGTGTTTCTTTGTTCTGTCAGGCAGGAAGACAAAGTTACAATCTGTTGTTTGTTGTCAGTCTTCCAACATGGTGGCGTGGCACCGCTCTCCTAACGTTACGTGTGGCCGACCTCTGTAGCTATTTGTGTTTGTATTATATGTGTGTGAGTGTGTGTGTGTGTGTGTGTGTGGAGCAGGAATTCCCTGTCCCTTGCTCTTTGCTCTCTCTCTCTCTCTCTCTCTCTCTCTCTCTCTCTCACCTTGTCAGATTTTGAATCACTAAGCTTTATTGAATCCCGATTCGATTCAGCTTCACATCGCTCCGCCTGCAGCAGACACAGTGAAGACAAAGACCCCAGAGGGAGACTCCAAACTGGTAATCTGACCCTAAATAAAATCTGTAATCTGACTCTAAATAATTCTCCCCACTGGATCCCATTCAATCTTGATTCGTCTCGGACTGGATCGGGATCCAACTGGCTTTACGTGACTCTGGCTCCGGTTCCTCCGCGACCCAGTCTGTCTCTTTGGCAGCGGGTGAGTCGGTCTGGAGCCAGCTCAGATGGAAATCACACCAAATTGGATCAATATTGCATCCAACTGGAAGGCTGTGTCTTATTACAGCAGTATAGGGAAATGACTGATTACATGTAATAGGATTACATGGTAAAACACGGAAACCTCTATTTAACAATCTAATTTTATAGTGACTGTGAAGCAAAACACACTGGGTGACAACCATACCGTACTGGATCAGCACTTAATCCTGCATGGCTGCTTTGGCACAGAGAAGTTACTGATTACATGTAATTGGATTATGGTCTAATCTACAAAATTGGAGAAATTAACTTCAACAATCTGATTTTACAGTTAATGTAAAACAAACACAATAGGTGGTAATCCAGGATAATCCAATTGGATGGTTGTGTTTTATCACAGAGACCGTGATCAGATATTACTGTAGGTGCTTTTGCAAAAACATGAAAATGAGAATGTTATGTGATTGAACTGCAGGAAGATGGAGAATACTAACTAACAAGCTCTCTGTGGGGTGGTTGTGTATTGTGGCACAAAGCAAGACTTCAGTCGAAGCTCCATCTACAGAAGCTGCTCCAGGAGGGTATTGCATCAAGTCAAACACCATTTTCAGCGCCAGGAAGTTCCATTGCACTGATCACTTTCACTTTGCTCCCCTGTCTGCAGAAATGTGAAGGCAAGCTCCCCGGCTGGACCGACACGCTCACACATAACAGATCTGACGGTTTTGCTCTTCGTGCCCGGAGATCTGATCGGGCTGGCGGTCGTCTGGAGGTGGTGACGGGAAGGTCGAACCCCAGACGGGCTGGGTAGGGGAAGTGAAGGAGAAACCACCTCTCCTGCCTCACAGCACTCAGCCCAGCGGAGCTCAGCGGCCGGCAGGAGGAGGGTTGTACTGGGCAGCTTCCAGGTGTGAGTGTGGAAAGACACTGCGTCCTCGGTCAAGTTTCCCTGGATGAATGAAGGTTAACGAGACCAGAGCTGCCTCGTCCCTCCAGTCACCACATTCAATTAAATATAGATTTACTTTGTGGTTTTACCTTTTATTGGGTTAGGGTTAGACTTTTTCCTTGTTTCCACTGAAGGTCTTTGATTGGTGGTGCTAGCTAGGCTAGGCTAGGCTAGGCTAGCATGTGGCATGTGTTTCTTTGGTTTGCTTACTGTATTGCATCATTGTGTTCTGTGATTGATTATTGATTAGTTAAATGTAGCGAGTCCTTTGAGACTTTTGATGCTATTTTAGTAAAGTGACTGAAACATAACAAATTATGCTAATGAAGACAGTCCATGCTCATTAATATGCAAATGTATGCAGCAAGTAAACAGGTCTTCTCTCTACCGGGGGAAGTTTCTATTATCCTTGAGTTACTGTGTTCACAAGAACGTGTCTACACACAGACAGGAAGACAGGAAGGCAGACAGACAGGCAGGCAGACAGACAGGCAGACAGACAGACAGACAGACAGACAGACAGACAGGCAGGCAGGCAGGCAGACAGACAGACAGACAGGCAAGAAAAAAAAAAAGGAAAAGCGACAACAAAAATAAGAGGAAACTCGGTCCTACATGTGATTACTGAACATAGCATCACACCGGACAGAGATATCTATCAGAGACGTGGAGATGATTCTGGTGCCAATCCTCTCATCAGATATTGCGTAACTCCCAAAACGTTGCTGTAGTCCTTTAATATCATCACTGAAGGAACATGATGCAGCTTTGGGTGTGTAGTACATACAGTATATACGTTATACTGGACTAACTAGTGCTAGAATTAGTGCTGTAGTACCCGGAGGAGCCTAGTTAAACCTAAACTGGCACCACAATAGGAAGTAAGCTCTACCAGACTCAAAAAACACTTATTACTGACAAAAACAGAGGAAAACCGTGTTATTCTAGATAGTTGACATGTATATTTTAGTCCTCTAGTCCTCCAGAACCCAGATAGATGTGTTCTCGCTATAGTCCTGTAGCACAACAACCCCATAGGGAAGAGTTATTATAGGAATAGACGTCTCTTTTAAAGATAATCACTGAATCAGCGAACGTGGCGAGGCCTTGAGACGAGCATTAGAGCAGAGGAACATGGGATTGTGTATTCCTCAGGTGTCTCTGCGCCGCGAGGCATTACAGTACGTTCACATTTCCACCTTTACATTTGAGCCCCATTACTGCACACAGCCACTTATCTTAAGTGCATTGAACTGGAGTAGGTGAGCCTCCATAGATTATTGTGTTATTGCGAAATCCTTTCAGGGAGATGATTGGGGCTCAATGCGGAGATGAGCTTCCCTGGCAGTGCGTCTGGGAAGTGGCCTCATCGAGCCCCCAGCTCACCACCTTCCATCATATGGGCTGAGAGAATAAAAGGCGCGTCTACCTACGCCGCCTCTATCGCCATAAGTGATAGAGGCATTGTCCGGATAATGAAATCTCTGTCATCATTAGGTCCATCAGTTCAACTCAATTCCATTTCATTCAATTCAATGGCTTTTATTGAAATGGAACAACAGAGCTGTCTTTCACCAGCGTGGCCTACCAGGACAGAACCTGCAGAGAGACCGTCCTTCACCTGACGTTGGAATACTGGTTGGGGTTTTATTGTTTGTGATTTTATTGTTAAGAGTCTTTGGGTACTCAGAAAATAAATAATAATAAATAAATTAAAATAAAATAAATTAAAGAAATGTATTATTATTATTATTATTATTATTATTATTATTATTAGTGTCTGGAAATCCCCCAAGATGGCCAGCACCCACCCTACTGAAGTGTCCTTGAGCAAGACACTGGCCCTGACCTCTGACCTCTGACCTCCCTGTGGAGGACAACAAGCAAAAAGTCAAAGACACATTCCTCCCATCACAAAGAAGGACGGATATTTAATGCATATATAAAAAAGGAAAATATACACTATGGAGATATATAGAATAAATATATATATATATATATACAGTGGTGGCCAAAATTATTAGAACACTTGGCATATTTAAGAGGTTTCAGTTGTTTTTGTTCAATTGGCCATTAAAAAACCCATAAAACGAATGAAATATATACAAAGTCATCATTATGCTCTATAAACCATAGAATAGAGCCATCATAAGGAGATTTACGTCATTTTCCTTACAAAAAACAATTTGGGGCGAGTTGGACAATAAACTGGACAGATCTATTGTACATTC
Source organism: Hoplostethus mediterraneus (assembly GCA_034670385.1). Lineage (NCBI taxonomy): Eukaryota > Metazoa > Chordata > Actinopteri > Trachichthyiformes > Trachichthyidae > Hoplostethus > Hoplostethus mediterraneus. The sequence continues at coordinate 14,093,063 of JAXDDW010000001.1, read as the reverse complement.
AAAGGAAAGCCTTTGGCTTGAGTTGCAGAAGGCGGGATAACATTAGTGTTCAAGTTCTCAGGAAATATATTGACACTATGCCAGAGAGATGTGCTGCTGTAATTGCTGCAAAAGGTGACATACCAAATATTAAAGTTAAAAGTGGATAAAAACAGTAGGACTCACTTCATCTGATTTGTTGTGCTCAGAGCAACCATCTGCATGTTTCATGAACATTATGAAATGAAATCATGTTTTGGAGGCAAGAAAAGGTCAATATTTTCAGATCTGTCAGGTGTTCTAATAATTTTGGCCACCACTGTATAAGAGAGAGAGAGTTAGTGTATGTGTGTGTGTTTGTAAGCAGTGCAAGGAGTGTATCCAGAGGAATGTATACCCCCCCCCCCCCCTCTTCCTCTCAAAGCCCAAACTGTAGGGGGCTTTTAGATCAGTGGGGGGTCTTCACACACAACCCCCCCCCCCCTCCCCCCTGCTGCTTCCCAATCAATAATGCTGGTTATGAAGTTTGGTTTGAGTGTATGAGGGCAGAAGAGACAGAATTTCAAAGTGTATGTGTACATTTGCATTTGTGTGTGTGTGTGTGTGTGTGTGTGTGTGTGCTAGCAGGGTGCCTGGATGTCTGTCTTTATAATGCAGCGTGTGTCATGGCCGTGCCCCCGTCTGTGTTCCCCATCCCTCCTGTGTTCCCTGTCCTCGGTTGGTCTCTCCCTCTCTGTGTGTGTGTGTGTGTGTGTGTGTGTGTGTGTGTGCGTGTACCTGGATCCTACACACCTGCCTGCAATCAGCGCCTCATCTCCTCAGCCAGCACACCTGTCACCCATCAGCTTCATCACCTCTCCAGTACGCCTACCTCGTCTTTCCTCCCGCTCGTTGCCAGATTGTTGTCTCTGTTAGTTTCCTCGCGTTTGCAACGTTTAACGCCTCCCGTGCTTCAGGATCCCAGCCAGCCTGTCTGCTAACCTGCCTGCTTACTGACTCTCCCTCGCTACCGCCGTCAACCACGCCAACTCGCCATCCCCAGCTCGTCTTCTCTCCTCCTCTGTAGTACATCACGATAAATCTGTTGAACGCCATCTGCCTCTGGATCTGTGTTCTGCTCTCGGGGTCCGCTAGAGAACTCAACCCGACAGAATGAGACGGGAACAGACACACCGATTCTGCAGGATCCCAAGAAGTCGACTTGATGAAATGTAACTCCAAGCTAGTTCAGAGTTGTATCAGCGCCAGATTTAATAAATGGAAGGAAAACAATAAAAGGAAGACTGCTAGTGCAATTTTTACTTTCCCTCAACCTGTCTTACCTACCGCAGAGAAGGGGCGTGAACTTGTTGCTTCCAATCAATGGTGGCCATATGTACAATATAAGTATAAATGAAGCCAATTAGCTTTGATCGCGGCTGCACCCTATACATGTCTTGTGGCTGCATTGCATTCTGGTCTATCTACTGTCAGTGGAGAAGTTGGTCTCTCCTCTCCTCCGATGGATTTCTCCTGCATGATTGTTGATTGTCGGTCTAGAAAGAAGCCCTTGCTCTGTGATTCTGATTGGCTGACACCAAAACCTGACGGTTACCATTGATGGTTTAGATCCATGAAACATTTTCTCATATCAAACTCCACTGTAGCTGCACTGGAGATACCTCAGGATGATGCCAGTTATCCACAGGAATGAGAAAAATACCACCAAACAACACAATGGGCCCAGAAATGCGAGGTATGTCACCGACAGCTGTTGTGCTGGAGCTGCAGTGGAAACTGGATTGTACTGGTTGTACTGGATGGATGAAGCTGTATGGATGTGGAGCACGGCGATGCTAAAAGAGAGCATGCATGCTCAGCCAATAAAGAAGTAGAAACTTTAAAATCCACACGTACTTCCTACACCACAATACACTACTTAAATCAGCTCCATTAATCTGCTGCCTGCATCAACTGAATGGGAATGTAGCCGGTTAGCCTGTTAGCCGGTTAGCCGGTTAGCCGGGGGTGTTCATCTTCTCCAGCCGGGGATGCAGATGAAAAATGTAGCGTTTCTTCCTGAGAACCAGGCTCGTTAAAACAGACCCTACCCTAGTGATGCAGGGACCCACCACAGCTACACCACGGGGCCCTTTGGGTCCTGGACTGTAGTTTAAGATAGTTAATAGGTGCTTGGACAACGCCTGCCTCTAATGTGGTGAATAAATAACACCACTCCCATTTCATTACCATCTTCTGTTCTTCTGCTTTTTGCTTTTCTTGGAGAAATGTTCTTGCTGAGTTACGTTGAGGTTTTTCTGCTATAAGAAATATTATAAACACGTATTACCAAATAAATAATGAAAAGTATTTGATGTCTTTCATGAAAAAAAAACCACACATAGATTTTTCCTCTCAGCAAGCTTCACTTACCGAATGTAAGTTAGGCGATTCCTGTGCAATACCGTTGCAATACCCTCGTAATATGAGAGCACTGCTGGACGAGCCAGGTCGGGGTGCAGCAGGTCCTGGACCCTCCGGAGGTCCAATCAGACCACCACAACATTTCAATCATGCATGGGCTTCGATCTGAGGATGAACAAAATATTGAAAAGTAGATTTTTTCTTTGAAGATTTTAAAGATTTTTACTGCCCCATAGCACAGAATGATCATAATAGCTCTGCAGGGGGCTGATAGGGTTATTGATCCATACCACTGACTCAGTGATTACCTGCAAGACTGGAAAACACTGGAAAACGCAAAGTTTAATAATTGCTTAGTAGGCAGAAGATAAAAAGGCACTTAAATAGCAAAGTAGAACACAGTGATGGGCTTCTGTACTACACTATACTATACTATACTACACTATACTATACTTTACTACATGCAGGATATACATAGTTCAAGCTTAGCGCTCTTCCTCGGCATCAAGATTGTCAAGGTAGGTGGAGAAGACTCGACCTCGCCGGGGGCTGAGCTGTCTGGTTCTCCTCCACCGTCCTGTAGTCTGATCACTGGCAGCGTGGGGCGGAGACCGTCCAGATACTGAAAGGTCAAAGGGTCAATCTTCACATTATTGAATGTTGCGTTTGTCAACAGCGACTCGTCCTGGAGCGAGGCACTGACCCTGAATCAGCTCACTCACTGTAAGTACAATTTTATGGATAGATCAGCATTATCGAACCAGATCCTCAACTGCTGGATTGGAGGAGGATAATGGATGGTACGTGTGTGTGTGTGTGTGTGTGTGTGTGTGTGTGTGTGTGTGTGTGTGTGTGTGTGTGTGTGTGTGTGTGTGTGTGTGTGTGTGTGTGTGTGTGTGTGAGTGTATTGCTGACATACTGAAAGAGACCCAGATACAGAGAAGAGATAGGGAGGCAGAGAAAGGCATTAAGCAGAGATGGGGAGAGAGAGAGAGAGAGAGGGAGAGGGGGGAGAGAGAGAGAGAGAGAGAGACAGAGAGAGACAGACAGACAGACAGACAGACAGATAGACAGACAGACAGGCAGAGGAAGGGCAGGGATATCGGGTCATAGACGGGCCGGTCTGTGTGACAGCTGTTGCATCAAGAGTTTATCAGATTAAATGTGTCCTGTATCTCTGGGGGGAGGGAGGGAGGGAGTTCTGCTGCCCTCACCCCACCCAGCCTCTTCACCTCCCACCGTCAGGCTGGAGGGAGGGACCGGGTTCTGCTGCCCTCACCCCACCCAGCCTCTTCACCTCCCTGAGGGCAGCATCAGTACCGCTGTAGCACCGACCCCCATCTCCACCAGCAGCCAGTCTCAGCCACCGTGATGTTCAGCAATTACCTCATTTATACCCTTTAATTCAATTCACAATTTATTCAATTATTGTATAACACAGACCATCCCCCCCCCCCACCCCCCCCACCATGTCATAGCCAAACCCCCACCCATCCCAGCCTGTCACCGACATCGCTGCTGCGCTTGACAGTTGTATTTGCAGCTGTTTTGGAAGTTAATTGAAGGGCCACGGTTCAGGGAATACTCCGTGTGTCGAACCCTCGCCGAGGGGAGATTATTCCACACTCGTTGCCACGGTGATATCTGCATCCCTGCTATCATCCTCGCTCTCATCCCTGTACTGAATCAACTTCTGTGCAGTCCTGTATCCGCGGCGTCCATGTGTACGGGTTCACAAATCCAAAATGGGTACTGGGACATGCAAAAAGACACAATGTAGCTGGAGCCTGAACTGAAAATGTTTCATCATCTAAACCATCAACGGTACCTGTCAGGTTTTGGTGTCAGCCAATCAGAATCAAAGAGCAAGGGCTTCTTTCTAGACCGACGATCAACAATCATACAGGAGAAATCCATCAGAGGAGAGGAGAGAGACCAACTTCTCCACCGACAGTAGATAGACCAGAATGCAATGCAGCCACAAGACATTTCATCATAAAATAACTCCTGGAATTAACTGAACATCACAGATTAATGGTATAAAACAGTGTAAGATGTAATACTGGTAGCAATATTACTTGTACTACTACAGCTGATTCTGCTTACTCCAGTATGTGATCTCCTAACACTCCAAACCAGCATCCACTCAAGACTCAGACTAAGATGAAAGAAACACAGTTATGAAGTAAAGCGAGCAGGCTCCACCAGACCAGCAGCCCTCAAAACCCCCCAGACTTCCCAGCATCCTCCTCTTCCTCCTCTCAGAGCTTTCCTGCTGAGTCAGTGAAGACCCGTTTGGCTTGTGGAGGATGAAAACAGCTTAAAACAGAGCGACTTAGCGAGCGCCGAGCCAAGATGTCCTGAGCGGCGCCTTGAATCCGTCGGTCTGAATGTTTCAGAGTCAGGAGAGGAAGTCAGGAGGGAGAGAGACAAGGGGGAGAGACGAGGGGGAGAGACAAGGGGGAGAGACGAGCTTCCTGCCGGTCGCATGAACGTTTTACTGGAGTATCGTTTCTCTTTTATCTTGTTTCTCACTCTCGTTTCCCTCTATAAACACTCCCATGTTGACCGACACACACACACACACACACACACACACACACACACACACACACACACAGACACACTTTCTCTCTCTCTTTCATTCAGACACAGTTGATTTGACTGGTTGATACAGAGGAAATAAAATAAACTGAAATCTGAAATCTAGTTTACACTTGTCATCATTTGTGTGTGTGAGATAGAGAGAGAGAGAGAGAGAGAGAGAACGAGAGAGAGAGAAAGCGAGAGAGGGTGTGTGTGTGTGTGTGTGTGTGTGCGTGTGTATGTGTGTGTGTGTGTGTGTGTGTGTGTGTGTGTGTGTGTGTTCTCAGCTTGGATGAGCTCAGCCTCAGTTGGCCAAGGTACTTAAATTCACATCAGTATGTAGCTCTTCCCTCTTCCCCCTCTCTCTCTCCCCCTCCCTCCTTTCTCTCTCTCTTCCTCCCTCTCTCTCCCTCCCTCCTTCCCCTCTCCCTCTCTTCCTCCTTCCTCTCTCTCTTTCTTTCTCTCTATTTTTCTATGCTTCCTCTCCTAACTCTTCCCCAGATTTCCACCCCTCCTTTTCTGTCACTCTTTTTAAAACCTCCTCCACCTCCTCTGTTTTAATCTGCTCTCTCTATCTGTCCTCTCAGGCTCTCTCACCCTTTTCCCATCTCTCTTTCTCCTCCCTGCCCTCTCTTCTCTTTTTTTCCCACCTCCTCCTCAATTTCTCTTTCCATCTCTCTCTCTCTTCCTCTGTGCTGTCGTTCTTAATCCATTTCCACCTCATGCACTTACTCCTACCGTCCTACCTTCTGGTACCCCTCCTCTTCCTCCCTCCCCTTTTCTCTCCTCCTTTCCAGCTTCCTCCTTCTCTTCCTCCATCTCTCTCTTTATTCTCAGGGGCGTCCCTGACCCCATTCATTCATCTCTCTTCAAGACAGTAGCATCGCTCTCAGCGATTACTCTGCATGCGTCTCTCTCTCTCTCTCTCTCTCTCTCTCTCTCTCTCTCTCTCTGTCTCTCTCTCCTCACTCTCCCATCCCATCTCAGTGTTTTTCAACCACTTTCAGATCCACAACCCCCTCTTCTTCCCTCGCTCTCCCCCTCTCTATCTCTCCTGCCTCTATTGTTTCTGTCCAACCGGTTGCCCGAGGGGAGTGATTGACAAGCGAGCCGGGGTCCTGCAGAGGGAAGTCTCTGATTGGTGGAGGGGGAGACGTGTCCTGACTGCACTGCAAAAAAAATCTGCCGTGTTAACAAGTGAATTCATGTGAATTCACACCAAGCATGTTTGGATCTTCGAACTCTGGATCCTTTAGTCTGGTTAGTTTGGCCAGGTGAGAACGCCACTGGACCTCAGGTGGCAACAAATAACCGACCGAGACGCCTGGAGATGCGTCTCAGTCTTCTTCCAAGAGAGCTTCAGTGCGGTTTGTTAGGAGTGAGAACATAATCTGAACCAACTACAGGAAACACAAGGGATTGTGGTTATCAGGAGGCCGATGCTGACATCTGATAGCAGCAGTTCCTCGTGCTTGGAAAGTCTAGCAACAATATGAAGCGAGGGCGAACCGCAGGCTGGACTGATGCTCATGTTCAGATGCTTGGTATGAAAGCAGACTAGTCCATCATGGTAGATCAAGTTACAGGAACTGGAACCAGAGACGTTTTGTTCACCACACCGCCAAAATCTCTGACCTTTTGTTTGTAATCCATAGAAGAACTGGGTAGTTAGCATGAGCATTGATAGCCACCGTGGCTGAACAGACAAAGAAAAGAGCGCCACCTACAGGAACTCAAACTCCATCAACAGAACATCCAAGGAGAAAGACGTCACAGTACTGGACACACTGTTTGATTGACAGGTGATCTCTGGGAAGAGCAGTGAGGAACACCACAGTGAAGAACACCACAGTGAAGAACACCACAGTGAGGAACACCACAGTGAGGAACACCACAGTGAGGGACACCACAGTGAGGAACACCACAGTGAAGAACACCACAGTGAGGCTGAGAGACAAGGATGGAGACTAGACTTTAAAGATGAATAAAGGATCTCTTGAATTGCCACTTTAAACATGTAAAATTAATTTCAAGAATTCTCTCAAAACACAACATTATCTTTAAATCAGTGCGCGGCGTGTTTCAACATATATCATGTATGTTCTCGCGTGTATGTGACTTGAAACCAGTTACGTCACCCCACTGACAGATCTGAAAGACAAGACGACGTCCCTTGTTAAGACGGATGGTCATTTTTTGCAGTGTGGCGCTGAGTGTGTGTTGCTCTGGTGTCAGCTGGTTGAAAACCTGTCAGAAGATCGCCACCGTGTGGTGACGTCGCCGTACTGCGGGGAGATTGCAGAATCACTCTCAAGGCCTCGCTGTCAGTTTGAGTTGTGAGACGGTGTGTGTGTGGGTGTGTGTGCATGCATGCTTACACACACAGTATATGCGTGTACAGGCATGAATAACTAGTCACTAGGCACACACACACACACACACACACATATAAAGCATATGTGTGTATCAGCATGCATGCACACTCCCACACAAATTCATAAAAAAAAGCAAGAAGTAAATTGCATGGTGAGCGTTTTCCGTGCAGCCATGCTTGATAATCAAACTAAAGGAGAATATAACTGATATGAATGTGCAGAATCAGTGAATCTACAGACGGAAACAGCTGCTGCTGTTAGCACTCAGCAGACCGGGAGACAAACAGATGATTCCCCCAATGAGAAAATCTAACACTGACCTCTCGATCACCTTACACTTGCATCTGTGCACACACACTCTCTCTCTCCCTTTCTCTCTCTCTCTCTCTCTCTCACACACACACACACACAGGTATACACACGGATTAGCCCAGAACACACTCCCTTTGAGACACAAACCCACCTGTCTCTCCAACTGCATCAGCCAGGGAACAGCATGTATGTGTGTGCGTGTGTGTGCGTGTGTGTGCGTGTGTGTGTTTGGAGGCTGCCTGCCACAATCCAAGGCAAAATAAGTAGAAACATGTTTTTATTTTTAGCTAATGTATTAACATGCCTATGAAACAAGTAGATATTTGCAAAAAAATTGAGAGCGACTGAAATAAAGCGTGAAAGAAAATGCAGAGGATGAAGAGCAGTCTCTCTCTCTCTCTCTCAGGATGGCAACAACATAGATATATATATATCGATATATATATATATATATATGATACATCATATCTTCTACTACTTTTGTTCATCCCGTCTCTAAAAGTCAATATGCCGTGAGAGATGTGATGACTTCCTCTACGGATGTCACTCAGGATTACTGGGTAAAACTCTCCAGCAACGCATCATGAATATGAGAGGAGCGATGGCGTCATCCTGTTAGCTCAATGATCTCAAACATGATCTAAAAATATTAGATCACTTTTATGGCATAGAAACAAGTGCCTCGCTCTGCCGCTACAGGACCAGCTCTGTCTTTTACACTGGTTACAACGACGGCTCATGTCCACACCCCCCCTGTTGTTAACTGATTGGGAATCAGCTCTACATCAGGATTAGCCAATGACACATTTCAGATGTTCACCAATTACTCCGTTTCCATCTCACCCCATACTGAGGTTCCAGTATTACAGGCTACATGCTGCTTGTTTCTGCAGTAATAGATTAGTTATTAGTCTAATCGTCTGATTGGCTCAGTTAATTAAAACCCAAACCAATTAACTCGTTATTTCCTCATCATACAACTATTACAACGCCCCCCCGACTCTCATGCGTGTATCGGTTGCTTTTCGTCTCTGCACTGCAAAAACATGTGAAGGAACTGAAATGTTACAAATCAACAAAATCAACAAGGTTCAGTGTAGTCAATAATTTATTGATCCCATGTGTATACAGGTGGAGTAAGGGTGGAAAATACAGACTGTATGCACCATTGATAAGAGGACTTGAGTGTTGCAGGTGAGAGGTGTGTGTGTGTGTGTGTTAGGGGTAGACCAATATATCAGTGTGTCTATATATTGGGCTGATATAGGCGTTTTATTAAATATCGGCCAGTGAGGGAGTTTCCCCGACCACAGCGACATAAAAACTGTCTGTAAAACCTGAAATTACATTTCAGCTGCTAACGGTAGAAGAATTTCATCAGTCTGGTTTCAATGGAGAGTTTTAGTGGCCTCGATGCTTTCAGAGGCTTTTCCTCCCTGACAGGAAGACAGGTCAGGAGGAGACACTGACTTCTTGTCAGTTTGGGGCAGAGCAATGGTCACATTTCAAGATAGCATAAAATCAGCTTCAATACAACACTGTTGCCCCATCGGTCGAACCCTAGTGTGTGTGTGTGTGTGTGTGTGTGTGTGTGTGTGTGTGTGTGTGTGTGTGTGTGTGTGTGTGTGTGTGTGTGTGTGTGTGTGTGTAGGGTAGTGAACATACACACATATGGCACAGAACATTAGATAGGAGGACTGGAGGAGGCGGGGCAGCTCCTTCCCTGACTCCATCTGCTTCTTAACTCCTCCCTTCTATCTTTCTCTCTCTCCTCGTCCTTCCGGTCATCGTGCTGCCTTGCTAATAAGCACCACTGGTTTAGGCCTAAGCTATCACTGGGCAGTGTGGCGCAATGCATTATGGGAGAGAACAGCAAAATGATACTGGCTCACTCATCCAATGGCACATTGATGGATCAAGGAAGAGCTGCACTGTGTAATAAGTGGTACTGGGACAGGAGGGACTGGGACAGGAGGTACTGGGACAGGAGGTACTGGGACAAGAGGGACTGGGACAGGAGGTACTGGGACAGGAGGTACTGGGACAGGAGGTACTGGGACAGGAGGGACTGGGACAGGAGGTACTGGGACAGGAGGGACTGGGACAGGAGGTACTGGGACAGGAGGGACTGGGACAGGAGGTACTGGGACAGGAGGTACTGGGACAGGAGGGACTGGGATAGGAGGGACTGGGACAGGAGGTACTGGGACAGGAGGGACTGGGACAGGAGGTACTGGGACAGGAGGGACTGGGATAGGAGGGACTGGGACAGGAGGTACTGGGACAGGAGGGACTAGGACAGCAGGGACTAGGACAGCAGGGACTGGGACAGGAGGGACTAGGACAGCAGGGACTGGGACAGGAGGGACTAGGACAGAAGGGACTGGGACAGGAGGGACTAGGACAGCAGGGACTGGGACAGCAGGGACTGGGACAGAAGGGACTGGGACAGGAGGGACTGGGACAGAAGGGACTGGGACAGGAGGGACTGGGACAGCAGGGACTGGGACAGCAGGGACTGGGACAGCAGGGACTAGGACAGGAGGTACTGGGACAGAAGGGACTGGGACAAGAGGGACTGGGACAGGAGGGACTAGGACAGAAGGGACTGGGACAGGAGGGACTAGGACAGCAGGGACTGGGACAGCAGGGACTGGGACAGAAGGGACTGGGACAGGAGGGACTGGGACAGAAGGGACTGGGACAGAAGGGACTGGGACAGCAGGGACTGGGACAGCAGGGACTAGGACAGGAGGTACTGGGACAGAAGGGACTGGGACAGAAGGGACTGGGACAGCAGGGACTGGGACAGGAGGTACTGGGACAGAAGGGACTGGGACAGGAGGGACTGGGACAGGAGGGACTAGGACAGGAGGGACTAGGACAGGAGGGACTGGGACAGGAGGGACTAGGACAGAAGGGACTGGGACAGCAGGGACTGGGACAGAAGGGACTAGGACAGAAGGGACTAGGACAGGAGGTACTGGGACAGGAGGTACTGGGACAGAAAGGACTGGGACAGAAGGGACTGGGACAGGAGGGACTGGGACAGGAGGTACTGGGACAGGAGGGACTGGGACAGAAGGGACTGGGACAGGAGGGACTGGGACAGGAGGGACTGGGACAGGAGGTACTGGGACAGGAGGTACTGGGACAGAAGGTACTGGGACAGAAGGGACTGGGACAGAAGGTACTGGGACAGGAGGTACAGTAACTGAGAGAGTTGAGGGGGGTGAAGACGGAGTAAAGAGGAGGTTGAACAAGAAGTAGGAAGGAATGAGGAGCAGACGGGGGCCTCATTTACAAAATATGATCAGATGAACCAATGAAAATGAAACTGATCACGACAGGATATCAATTACTTGTATCACATCAAATCTGAGGAGGAAAAAAAACAACACACTGATTTTGGCATTGAGGTTTTCACACAGCAAAACTCTGGCTCGTCTTCGGCCATTAATATCTGTCTGCATTTTATAACTAAGGTCCGTAATAACTGTAATAAGAGGAGGAAGAGGAGGAAGAGGAGGAAGAGGAGGGAGATGAGGAAGAGGAAATCACAGCAGAGGAAGGAAACAAAGGAGAGGAAGAGGCAGACAGAGAAAAAGGGGGTCAAGTCAAATAGCACGTCACATTACCAGGGTTTAGTGATGGATCACCGTTAACAGCATATACAGTATACCCATGCAGTGTGTGTGTGTGTGTGTGTGTGTGTGTGTGTGTGTGTGTGTGTGTGTGTGTGTGTGTGTGTGTGTGTGTGTGTGTGTGTGTGTGTGTGTGTGTGTGTGTGTGTGTGTGTGTGTGTGTGTGTTGACTGGGTCTCTACTTGGCCCTAAGGGCAGAGTGTGGTAGTGGAGCGTGAGCTGCGTCTGTAGAACAACAGTATCGGCGTCTCCATCTGTCGGACAACGGGAGGAGGAGGAGGAGGAGGAGGAGACACTCGGAGGCAGAGAGAGTTTGACGAGGTTTAGATTCAGAGGAGGAGAGCAAGGCGTAAGGGAGGAGGAGGCACAGAGATCTGGAGGACATGAAGACGCTGCTGTGAGCGGAGGCAGACATACTAGGAGTTCGGCAGCGGTGGGTTTTATTTTGCCGCTGGGGAAATAAACAAAGGATGCGGTAGCGAATTATAACATCGATGCTCTGACTGGAATAAACGGAGGCAAGTAGGGAGGGAGGGAGGCAAGGAGGGAGGGAGCAATTGGATTATTATAGTTAATCTGATTATGATCCATAAGGTGTGAATTGGATTTATCATGAGTTATATAAATGTTGCTGCAGAAGCCGTCAGTCAATTTGGTTCAAGTTCATTGTTAAGAGTTCCTAGTGAAATACTACACTACCCACAAGCCTCAGCAAGTCCCACCAATCAGCTATGTTATCCGCTCCAAAATGTCTTCGAGATTTTTTTTCCAACTGAGTCATTTCTATAATTGGATTGAGAGGAGGGGGTTCTTCGGCGTCATTCGTAATACTGTAGGAGTCGTTCTTTCCCTGGAAAAAGTTTTGTACCGTCTTTTTTACGCTTGCCCCTTTTTTCATTTTTCACATATTAGAATCTATTTGTCATTTGCTTGGGATTCACATTCATTCAATACTTTAAAATGTTTACATCTGGATTTTCTGAAATGTCAGTGGAGAAAATGAATAGGAAAGTTACTTCCAGAAACAGGGCCGCTCAGAAAGGGGGCATATAATATATAATATATAATATAAGGGATATACAAGTAGAGAGATGGAGGGAGGATGCAGGAAGGGAGAGGGAAAAGAGGGAGGGATGGGAGAGGAAGGCCGTGGATGCTGATGGAAACAACACCGGTCAAACTCTCCCCATCTGCACCTTTCTGATGGACCGATGCAGTACGGCGTCAGTCCTGCATCGGTCCTGTTGCAACACTAGCAGCAGTAGTGAGCGGTCGATTTCTCACACAGTCAAACAAGATCCGGACATTGGGAACATTCCCTTTCCTCTGGTGGAGGAAGAAATCTAAAATCTGCAGTTTTCACATGTATGTTACATAGCGCTGTTACAAAATGATTTACAGCACAAAATAAAACAGGTTATGGTACATTGTAAAAACTCAAGTCCTCGGTTCCTCTGGAGTTCATTCAAGTTCAGGTCGTGTATTTTTCCCTCCCAAAGTTGATAAATAACATTTTGGCATTAAAACGTTTCACATATTTATATCATCCTCGTGGCGTTTCATGCGTTTCCTACCCACACGGCACAGCGGCCAAAACACTGCTCCTTTACTGCGACTGCCATTTGTTTACGGGCGTTAGTCAAGCAAGATAGCGGCTTAGTGACCGGACCGAGCGGTCTGAATACTAGGATGGAGACAGCAGCAAGACTCAGAGGAATATTCTGTACAATTCTCCTTTTAACTAACAATAAATATTTCTATGGAAGTGACAAATACGGTAAAGGTGCCATCTGAACAAGGCTCATAAAAACTATTTCATCGTCAGGCAGTGACTGAGACACCAGTATGTCTTTTAAAGGGAGTAGACTACGAGTGATATGGGGGAAAGGGTCAGTGACAATCAGGCAATTTATAAAGTTGGAGAGGATTTACACTCGGACAACAGGGGCGACTAGTTAAGGTACTGGTTGAGATTTGGCACAGTAATCATATAGTATGGGCTGTCGACTGGCTGGTTGGAAGCTGCTCGGGGGGGATCAGGTCATCAGGACAGCAGCAGTCGGGTATGAAGGAGACTAACTGAGGGCTATAGGGGTCAAGCATTAGATACTGAAGGGTTATAGTCGCTAAAGCTGCACGAAGCAAGATTGTTCATGTAAAAGAGTCTAACCAGTCAAGAACACAACAGAGCTACAACAGAGTAGACAACCAGCAACACTAACTGAGACGCCGCAGACGTTTGGTCGCCGGCGGGAAATCTTCTCCACCCGCAGGAAGCGATGGATCGAACCTCGAGAGTGAAAGCCCAGGGTGCCTCCGCCCAGAGGAAGGTGGACTCACGACCAACGATGGCTGAACGTCTTTCACCACCTCCGCCCCACCGGACCGCTTCCTGCCGCCATGCTACATGGTTCCTGGGTAATGAAGTCCAGTTGTTGCCCCCCGCTGAGAAGTTGCCTAGTGCAGCTTCGCTCTTAGCTACAGTTGCCAAATAGTGGGTGGGTAAAAACAGCAGGAGACTACATTTGCCTCATGTAAGGCCAATGAACAGTACCTTAAAGGTTAGAATTGCCAAATAGAGGGCAGGTTAAAATGCATCTAAGACAGTTATAGTTGCCTAATAGTGGGCAGATGTAGAGGGGAGGGGGGCTACAGCTGCCAAATATGGGGCAGGTTAAGAGTGTCTTTTGAAGGGATTATATTTGCCAAATAGTGATCCTATAAGTGAACGATATTGGGGCTATAGCTGCCTGATAGGGGGAAGGTTGAGGGTGTCCAGGGCGCTGTGGTAGAGCTCTCTCAACGCTCTCAACAGATACAGACGGCAAAACATCTGGTTGAAGAGATGAGGCAACGGCTCCTGGAGGGAGGGAGGGAGGGAGGGAGGGGGAGAGAGAGAGACACAACAGATTAAACACCGTTGACCTCACGGTGAACTAGTAATCACATTCTGTCAGTGGTCACCAGACAGGTCAATGGGCTGTTAATACACTGATCTCCATATGGTGGAGACACACACACACACACACACACACACACTAATATCTGTGTATAACTGCATCACTCATGTCTACAGTATCTACACTGTGATCCAATCTCCCTAAAGCACGCCTGTTGTTGTTTTCATGTTTTTATTATTGACGTTGCAATGCAATTAAAATGTTCCAATTTCCTCTAAACACACACGCACAAACGCACACGCACACGCACACACACACGCACACACACACGCACACACACACACACACACAAATGAATCCTCACCCCCAGTACATGGACTCTGTTGTAGTAGGAGCTGAAGTCTTTACTGAGAGACACCAGGAACTTACAGACCTGAGAGACAGAAACAACAACAACCTTATAACAACAACAACATTATAACAACAACAACATTATAACAACAACATGCTTTGTTCTATTATTGATCCCCAAGGAGGAAATCAATTGTATTGTTGTAACCTGTTCAGTCTTAATGTTGACTCTGGCTCCTCCCCCTTCGCAGTCCAACGCTTGCCCTGATTGGTCCAGCAGCTCAGAGAATGGAATGAGGTAATTGAACAGGAGAAGCCACTCCCCCTGTCAATCACAGAAAAACCATTATAGGACTTAAACGGAAATGTTGACCTCATAGATGAAGGAGGACAGATTATCGTCTCTGATTTCTCTTAATGCAAGAGAAGGAAAAGAACATAACAGACCAATACAAGGACGTAGACGAGTGCAGAATAGAATAAAACAGAGTAGACTAGAATGCTACCTCTTCCTTGAGAGCAGAGAAGTCGAGCTGGGAGCCTTCAGGGATTTCTGGGTACAGCCCTGTAGAGAAAACGCTTCATTTAAGGAGCCATAAGTAACCGCACAGCTTTGATTCAATAAAGTATTATTATTACTATTTATTTATAGTCCAAACATCTCCAGGCTGTTGATATCTTACTGTCTTTCTGGGACAAGTAGCAACATCCTCTCAACACCGGGGTTTATGGGAAATGTGTTCATTTTGAGCAACACTAGCACAATGCCACTGTTGTGAGATCGAGGCTACCCATTACCTCCACGTGGTCTCATGTGTTCACGGTCATTATACCAATATATCACAATTAATGTGATGTGAATGAACACACACGCACCTTTAAATGACCTCAATTAAACAGGGGTGTGGCTTATCACAGCTTAACACCGTCATGCTACTGCTAGCGTTTCAAGACAACTACTCTCTCTGCCACTGTTCCCATTGAAACCCATTGAAATGTTAGTTTTAATTCAT
>JAXDDW010000001.1:13935000-14075000 GCA_034670385.1 Hoplostethus mediterraneus | reverse complement strand
ATATGATGGGAAAATAGGGTCCAGGTTAAAAATGTCTTAAGTTATGCTTCAAGTTTCCATGGAGACACTGATTCCCTACCAGCTCAGAAAAATAACCATTTTCCATCCACAGGTCCACACTGTCTTTACCCACAGACTCACCCCTGTCTTCTCAGCAGTGCCCCCATGTGGTCAGCCAATAGAACAGTCCTTAACTGGCCCAGGGTCAGCGTATCAGGGGTAGGCATGTTGGGTTTCGGGTGCAGTGCGGGACAGTTGAGCACCACACAGCCCTGCCTCTGGCCCGAGGGCTTCAGGTACTCTGTAGCTCCACCTGCCAAGACGGCCCTGAAGGATGTCGCCCGGTCCACCCTCACCCTCAGCCCTTCACCCATCACCTCCCCACCTGCCACGGGGAGAACCCCACTCCCGCGGAGGGAGAGGACCCTGGACATCACCACTGGAGGTACCTGGGTGGACGCACAGACAGACACGTAGGTCAAGACACGCACATGTTTCCATGCATAAATGTATGAGTAACAGTGATGGAAAGAAAGAAGGAAAAAAGATCAAATGCATTTAAAAAACCACATGCACACATATTGACACATGCATAACCCACACATACTGACATACACAAGTGTGCACATATAGACATTTATAGGCATCTACAAGTTTATATGCAATATAGTCACGCATAAGGCACATTATGTGACACATGGAGAGTCAGGCAGACACAAAACACGCACAAAAGGCCTGTGCACTGTAATATGTTTGCTATATGTCTCAGTTTAGGCCAATGGCTGCAATCAAGCCCATCTTCATCACCTCATATCCTTTTGACAAACAGACCTCCAGACTGACACAAACAAGCTAGGCGATATCACTGTGTTTCTGAGGCACCTAGTAGCTGCACAAACAGCTTGGTCTGTCTGTCTGACCCATTTTGCATCTGCCACTCAGGGGTTAATAATTGCTGCTGCAGGCTGTCAGGGTCTGGTCGATCATGTTGGGGCAATGTCAACGGCCTCAGAGTAATCCAGCCGATAGTCTACCTCGATAGTAATCAAACTTAGTCACCCTGTGGGCTTTTAGGTTCCGTTCATTCATGATTGGTGCTGTTAAAACTAGCCTTGCTCTGGCCCGAGAGAGTGGTGCACCGCTGTCAACTGAGCTCCAAGGATAGTTCTGGTCCTCGTTTCTGATTGGCTGAGTCACGCCTTGCTTAGCGGAGGAATGCCAATTATTATTATCAGTTAGAAATACAATGTTTATTTAATATTTGCAAAAATGAATTGGTGAACCGCAGTTTTTTAAACAATAAGCCCCTATAGTCTGTTTAAAACAGCTAGGCTGTAAACTCTGTGCATCCAACTGAAAATGATTTGGCCACAAAAACAAAACGAAATTGGCAAAAAACACATCAAAATAAGGACAGGTAACAAGCACACCGACCTGGCCGTCCGCATAGAGGGTGTTAAGCATCGTGGTCGGTGACAAGAAGTCCCTGTTTCGGAGGTTTTTAGCGCTGCTCTCCTTGAACCAAAGCTTCTCCGGCTCGCCAGAGATCCTGTCGCCGTCGCCCCGGCCGTTTGCATCGGGGACATTCTCAGGCTTCTCTCCCCGTAGTGCGGAGCTCAGCGCCCGGACGGTAGGGGTGATCCGGAAAGGCGACGGGTCCTCGATTTTCTCCATCACCACCACAGGCTAGCTTGCTACCAGGCAATCGGTAACGTTACACCCACAGCGTGCTCATACCTTCGGCTACAACGCTACCACACTGATGCCAGCTACGTTAGTTTTGAAAACAGCCGAATAACACGTTGTCCCAGCAGTACGGCTGATCATTGATCGATCCCGTATCGGCTGTAGAGGAGGACTGCATTGGCTGTGTCTGTGCGGAACTGTGAAATGCAATTCCTGTTTCTTCAGGACCAATTTCCGTGTGGACCAGTGCAAAATGTCTGCAAAATAGCGCCATCCTCTGTGTGGCAGAATTACTGCAAGCCTATCAAGCAATACCACCAGTAGGGGAGACGGGGGCACTTCGGGACAGACTAAAAATAGAACGTTTCCATTGGTGAAACATGCCGTGAGATATCATCATTTTTAAACGCATTTTTTCAGTTGCATGAATTTCATATTCTTGGCATATTTTCATTTCGTTCTAGTGGTGAAATTGTCGGTTGAGTTATGTAAAAATAGCCCCATTTGATATAATTTAACAGTGTCCAACTGTCTGGAGCTACCCTTATTTCTATTCTATTGGCGTGTGCTGTAGCCTCTCGATATTTGCTGCTGCAACATCCCACTTTCCCTGCGGAGATCATTAAAGTTTAATCTCATCTGGGCTTGCAGGTCGATCTGCCGCCGCCCCAGATGTGGCTGTTACCTCTGCTTAGAGTGAATGCTTGGGATGTTTTGATTGACAGGTTGTGGTCCGGCCTGACAGGATGATAGAAAATTAGCAGAGATGGAGACAGGGGAGATAGACAGCTGGAAACGTCATGCTCAGTTAGGCAAAAGCTGGCAAAAACTAAATCCTAATATTTTATTATTTAAATCACCCAATTTTGTTGGTTGTCAAACAGCCATAAGCTATCTTGAATATGCTCTCATATGCTGCAGGTCAGGGGTTCTCAAAGTTTTTCATGTCAAAGACCCCCATACAGATGCACGCTAGACCACGGGTCCCCATCTGAGAAGTTTTTTTATTATTAGACATGATCTTAGAACAGAATTATATAACTGTCTATTCTGATAACAGTGGATGCAATGAAACCTTTGTGGGACCCCATGGAACCCTGTTAAGGACCCCTGGTGGTCCCTAGACCCCAGTTTGGGTACCTGATGTGGGTGATGTTTCTTGGAAGGAAACCTTTTAAATCGCTTGAATGAATATAATAATACAAGTTTAAAAACTGTGAAAAGGTACGTTATTCCTCAGTGTAAGGAAATACCTTAATTCATGCTAATAATGCACGTTTTTCATTTATCGCGAGAATTCAGTGAAACGTCACATGCATTCAACTGCTTCTGTGTTAGCTTGTTAGCTTGCAAGTTAACTCATTGGTGACTGGTTCCTAATGGACACTCGGCAAATCCAGCGGTTTGTAATACAAACTTTGTATTTTACATTATAAATGCTATTTAGTTTTGGTAAACATTTTGACATATTGCTAGTGAGTGAATATATTAAAAACAGAAGTGTTCTTTTTTGTTGGTTTTCTAGCTAGCTAGCTAGTTAGGTATGTTTAGCTAGCCGTCGTCCGCTAGCATTGGCTAAAAACATGACCTGTGCTGCGGAACGCTAGGACAGTTTATAAACTGGCAGCCAAAAGGTGTTGGTGTAAAATCAGCGCCTTTTTTTTTTTTTTTTTTACATTTTATAAATTGTAGACCATCAAGTAAAATTGCAAAATACAATAAAGGTGGGCTATACCGTTAATTTGTAAATACTTTTTTCCGAGACCGCAGAACGGGGTTCCTACGGTCATGGAATTCAAAACGTGTTTTCCAGGCCTGGAAAAGTTCTGGAACATGTGCACACAGTTTTGGAAATGTCAAGTAAATGTGTTGCTCATCTTTTCATTCCAACCAGTGAAATGTTGAATGTTTCAGCTTGGCTGCTTGTTGATCCATTTCCCTATGAGGAATAAAACCCCAGATCTGTCTTAAGTGATAGTTGTAGCCAGAGTTAAACAGAGTGTTTTAGGGGAGTATTCCTTTAAGAATTTGTTCAGACAGGGAGACCAGACCTGGACAGACACAACTTCAAGTCATTCTCTCTCTACGTAACATTGGAGACAACCTTCTATAAGGGGTTTCTGTTAAAAACATTCCCTAGAGAATTTACCTAAAACATGCTTACCTGCCATATTACCATCATCCCCTGCATGTCAAACTGAAGGTATAACATCATGAGGGGGAGGATGCCGCTCTCAGTTCTCTGATCCCAGTCGTCTGCATGGAGGATGTGGTTCTGCATTATAAGCCGGGTTCTGCCGGTCAGCTCAGCAGTCTGCTGGAGAGAACAGAGAAGATGCTGGAGTGGTTCCCCTGTCGGGTTACTCCTGCCTTCACCCCCTGGTTCCCCCCTGCTGCAGACCTGCCAGCTGCCCATCAGACCCTCTAGACCTGCTCCCATTATCACCGCAGGTTGGTTCACTAAACCCTAAACAGGTCAGAGGTCACTGGTGTGATGGTATAATGATGCCGTGTGATTGATTACATATTTATTGTAGAATTGATCAATACTACACTGGTTGTTTATGGGAAGAACGTAACCTGAGCTAATTCTAATGACACAAGTAGGCATGGATCTGTTTTATTAGTATTGTTTTACCAGTGTGCTAGTGTCTTTTATTATCGTTGTTGTTCTGATACATACAAGAATTACTCATTTACTTAATTGTCCTTCAAAAGGAAATTAGTAATACAGGATACTGGCATTAATTTCACTGATATTATTCTTATTATTTGTTGATCCAAGCCACCATCCAGGAAGCCCTTGAGAAGGCCCAGATCCCCCAGCACTCCTCAGTCTCTGAAAGACCTCCGGATTTCACCCCAACCTCTGTTCAAGGGCCACCACAGCTTAACGCACAACCAGGGGCTGCTAGACCGTCACTAGAAACACTAGAAGAACTCAAAGATGGCGTCCTCATCTCTGACACACAGGCAGCAGTGACTAAACTCCTCCCAGAAAACAAACTAAAGACCAAAGATGGCGCCTTCATCACTGAAAGACATCACGATCGTCCTTTGGCTTTAATCTGTGTCCAACCACAGCGGAGCGCCTCAGCAGAGGCTACCAAACTGTCGCCCGAAGATGGTGTCTGCATCCCTGAAACGCCCAACCATCTTCCCCCAGCCTCACCTCAGTCACTCTTTGGCCGACCAGAGCCTAACGCACGAGCAGAGACGGCCAAACTATTGCCTGAAAAACAACAGCAGAAACCCAGAGTCACGGACAGTGAGGTCAAAAGATCATGGAGCGTCTTTGCACAGAAAGGTGTTTTGGTCCAGAGCACCCAGTCCCTGTCCAAGCAGTTCCATAAGATGGTGTGGAACCACAGACTCCACCTCCGCCAGAGGGCCAAATGGGTGATCTGTCAACAGAACTGTGGGGTGTCAGGAGACATAGAGCAGGTCAGTAGCTGCTTATCTCTCTCCTCAATGGCTCCGCCCATCTCCAGTCGGGGACTTGTGTTGAATTTCTGTCCAGTATTGATCGGTTACACCATATATTACAGGTCAAATCAAGGTCACATATTTGTTTTCTGTTCCCTTGTTTTGCTTGGATGTTTGCGTCTTATAAAGTTAGACCTGTCTAGCGCTTTCCTTTTCATGAAATTGGACAGGTAATTACAAAAACAAGTGTTAAAGCGTTCTTCTCTTCCTCCTCCTCCCGTCCAGGTATGGAGGGATCTGAGCCGGGCCGTCCGGCGCTCCAGGCTGCCGACTTGTAACGCCAACATCCAGAGGGATCAGGCTGAGATCTGGGTGTTCTGCGACGTTCTCTACTCTGAATTGGTAGGAAAATACCTGAAGGAGGAGCTGCAGCTGTCAGGGAACATCAGCCTGTCTGTTCACAAACTGGGAAACATCCTCAGCCTGTAGACGGATACTTCACATGAAATTACATTATATTGGCATGATGCTGCTGACACTGATGATTACATGGCAACTGAGTGACAAACCCACTGATTTATCTAGATATTGTGGCCATACTTATTAGTCTACATCATTTGAGGAACAATAATTTAATTGCACTGTCGTCTTACATGAATACCTCAACTGTTTTCAATTACAGCAGGCCTTGTAATTTAAATCAAATGTTTCAATATTGCCAATGTGCCAACATTTGTATTATTGTGGAAACTATTGTACATGATGAGTTGTGCAGATCATCTAATAATGAATATGTAACTCTTCTTTCCATGATGACAAGCTTCTTATGCTGGAAGTTTATAGTGTGTCCACTTCCTGGATGAAGTGATTGACAGGGAGGTGGACCCGCCCCTCCAGGGAGGGATTTGCTCTTTGCGCCAATTTCAAGTCTGTATTGTACATTTATGAATTTGAGAATGTATGGATCTGTTTGTAAATATGTATTTTTCATATTGACATCACTGTTATGGGTGAATGAAGATTTAATATTTTTATATTAAAAAAGAATGCAGCACTCTTGGTTTTCATTTTACTACTGATGGATTGAAAACTTGAACTAAGGACCCATTCATTCATTTTCCACAACTGCTTATTCCTACTCACAAAGGGCTGGAGCCTATCACAGCATGCATTGGGAAACACCCTGCATAGGTCACCAAGGAACCAGAAATTTCTCAGAGCCTTTATGCCAAAGTGAAGGATGTGGCTTTTCAAAACTGGAAGTGAAAGCATGCCAAGTCTCGTTTTGAACAGTTTCTAGAAGTGGCAAACATGGAAGAAAAGTCGAGAGCTCAGTTCCAAAACACCACACACCCGGTGGTGCTGGTGGGAAACTTAAACAGGTAACTACTCAACTCCTGACAAATATGAAAACAATGGGAAGAGCCAGGGTAGCTTAAGAATCTAGGCAGGATTCAGATTTCTTTAAAATATATTTTTCAAAATATACCTTTTTAATTTCTGCTTTTTTATACAACTAACTTTAACTTTCCTTTTAGAGGCTGTGCTGTCTGTGGCTGCTGACCCCTTGGGGTCGTGGCAGGTAATTGCAAGAGACAAACTCATCCACATCTCTAGTTGATGCAGTACATTTGAAATCATTTCTTACATATTTCTGCCATCGGTTCAGCTCCCTAAAGCTTTAGAGTTTCAAACTGTTACTGCTTCATTTATTATATGAGGAAATACAAGTTGTGTCTTGTCCCGTCTTTTAGGACAGAGATGAAAACTCATTTTTAAACTGCTATTTAACTTATAACTTCTGCTCTTACTAGAGTAGTTTTGTTTGAAGTCCAATATAGTGTTTTATTTTTGCTGAGTGCACCTAAATGAGCTATGGCGATATTAGCCTGCTGTTAATATAGTTATTTTGTTCAGTTTATTTATATATATTTATGTTTTTTCAGTTTCCCCCCGGAACCTGCTGCCTTCTGGAACTCTGGTTGCCATCATTCAATTCACAATAAGATGCATCCTCTGGTCTACTGAAGCATCACAGGCTGCCTCCGTAATGTCTTCAGCTTTACCAAGAGGGTAAGTACACTCCTTTTCCCTTACCAGCGTCAGTTCAGTGTTTCAATATGGAGGTGAGGTAGAGTAGAGATAAAAGATAATGTAGGGATTACCTCCTAATAAGCCTCAACAGGGTGAATGAAGATGAATCAAGGCCCCCTGCCTGTTACAGCATTTGACACAAAATATATTGATTTCAAATTCTGCCAAAAAACTACGGCTGACTTTATAATGAGTGAATGATGATATTTCTGACTTCTGACTTGCAGTGTGACCAGACCATGAGCTATTATCTCACCCCCGAGGCTGCGGTCATCACGGTACTGTTGGGTTGACACAGTGCTAGATTTCCATGGGAACAACAACAGGGTTTGAAACTATTACTCTGATAATCACACGCAAGGCCGAGAACAAGTAACTTCAAGACTTCCATGAGATGGAAGAATGGTTTCAGGGGCAGCAACCTCTACTCAGGTGTGATTTTTCTCTGAACGCAGGCTATGATTAGGATGGGCATCCTCTGCACCCTGGTTGCGTCTGTCCTATTGTGGCTCTGCTGGATGGAGTGGAGATTGAGAAGAAGAAGAAGAAGAGCGGATGAAGAGGGAGGATTGCAGGCTTCCGTGTCTAACCCTAGTGTGAACCCAACCGAATAAATACTGAAAATAAATGTTTGTATTTATAAGTGTCACTGGAAACATTGTCAGTTAATAATAGTTGGTTTGAGGTGTTCAGATAGATGATGGTTAACCGACTGAAACAGAGCAGTAGCCTAGTAAAGGAAAAACTATCTTCAGTGGTTCATGTCTATATGTAGTAGTCATAGTAGAAAACAGGCAGCAGCTGACGTACTTCAAATTTCTCATCTTTATTATGAACACTGAAAAATAATACAGCAGATCCGTTTAGAAATAAAGAGCAAAACCTGAGACTGCAGCGTTCAACATGACGGACCAGATGAAGAACCACTCAGTGCTTTCTGAGGAATGAGAAGCTGCAGTTGGTGTCATTCTTGGCTGACACGAAATTCCCGGTTGCCACTCTTGCATTCAGCAATCCGGGAGAAAACGTGTCATTGAGGAAAAACACCTTGTACAAGAACAGGAAGTCCGTGGGTAGTAAATTATATAAGTGTTAGTTTTACTTTCCTTATCGTTCTGAAGGAAATGAAAGTGAATGTCAGCTTTGAACGGATGGAGTTGTACGGTCTATTTTATCAGACGTTCATGAAATACAAACTTTACAACATCATCTCAATTTGAAATATCTTCCAATCAACATTACATTTTTTAATGAGAATGAATATATTGTGTTAAGCCCTTTGGATTGAAGGTTAATCAGCTGGGACATTTGTATTTTATATTTACCCTAACCCTGTCTGCAAAACAAATATCCCATACGAATTTCCCATAAAAAGCCTTAAGCCTTTCCCTTAAAATATCTTAAATAATATAATCTCAACTCAAGTGAATACAGTTAAATATACCATTTTAAGTCTTTTAATTCAGTTTTAGAGGTCTTAAAAAATGTGGTTTATTGGTGCCCTGTTCTTCTTTTGAGAAATTAAACCATATTAGTTTTTTTAGATGTGAAATTGGTCTTATATTTAATTCCAACTGGCATTAAAAAGGTCTTTAAAAGTCTTAAATGTAAATTGATGAAACTTGCAGACACCCATGAGACAAAGTTTTCAGTTGAAGTGAATTAAATTGGGACTTGGCCACAATAGACGGTTACCGTAGGCGATGCAGGTAAACCATCCAATGATTTCTGTGGTCGATTGTCCTTGCCTCACATCTTCCTGGGATGCTGCACCACGAAAGGGAGAAACTCATCAGAGACATCGGCCCGCTGGATCAGGATGTCCTGTGCATTGTGGGATGGAAACGGAGCCCACAACCAGCTGGAGCTCAGATTCACAGCTGCATTATGGGTTCCGTTACAACCCCACCCACCACAACAGCCCGTAGGTCCTGGTCAGGACAGCCCACACAACGATGAGGAAATCCTGGTTAAAACAGGAGGAAGTGAATTTTAATAATAAGTCACTAAAAACTAACTAATAATAATAAATTATCATCAGTATCCATATTTAAAGTATTGAATAGTTTTAAATACAGTAAACATTTAACCGTGTAATGCAGGTTTATTTTTTATTTAAAGGGGCATTCCGGTATTTTTAAACCTGGGCTACAAATTCATCATTTATACCACAAAATAGGTACAAAAAGTTTTGGAATCGGTAGATCGCCTCAGTCAGCAGTCACGAAACGGGCTGCTATGGCTGCAACATAATCTGCAGGGGCAAATGAGCCGATCAAAGTACGTCTACTAAAAGTGTTTTGTTTTTGCTGCTGACAGGCTCAGATTATTATTGGAAGTGTCTGCTGTTTCGTGACTGCCGGCTGAGGCGATCTACCAAAACTTTTTGTACCTATTTTGCGGTATAAATGACAAATTTGTACAAATAGAGCCCAGGTGTAAAAATACCGGAATTCCCCTTTAACTGCTCATCAGGCGAGTCATAGAACAGATTGTTATTTAAAATACCTTAATGCAGCTATAAACTGAGATCAGGATGTTGACAGATTCTGTACATTCAATATCAATAGTGGAAAAGTTGGAAAGTCATACAAGTCAAGACAAGATAAGTGTCATGAATCTGTGAAAAAAAAACCTGCCTGGGATCAGCGGTAGTGTCGGTTTACTATCTCATGGTTAATTTCAGCCACGTTAAGTTTGATGGTCATGCATGTCCACACCAAACATGGAGATCACCTCCCTAAACATCAGATTTCCCTTTTTCTTATTCTGGCCATTTATAGTTTCAATTTGAAATATTCTGTGTTTACCAACTTTTAAAATTAGTTTTGGTCTTAAATCCAATTTCAGCTCATATTAAAAAGGTTTTAAATGTGTCTTCCTGAAGCCTGCAGACACCCTGATCTCTGCTTTCACCTCTGCTTCTTGATAGGTGATAGGTGCCAGTTATCCAGGTTTCTCTAATGATGGGAGGGAAAGGGTTAATAAAAATGAATTCAACTAGAAAGGAGCCTGACTGGCTGCTGGAGGACTTTAATATTGTCTTGGAAATGAGAACCAGACAGATGACAACACATCGGCGTCGTCTCTTCTCACCTCACCCTGTAGAGTATCACTAACGTTTCATCTCACTATCGAACATTTTCAATATTCTATAAAACATAAGAGCTGCTTCACTTAACTCATCATATTTATGTGTCCACTTCTGCAGCTGCCTTAGCGTCTGATGACCATCGCAGAACAGATGCCGACCCACTCACCGTCCATCGCTACCTCCTGCAGAGACGTTGTTCTGGCGCTGGGCTCCGTCTGTCACAGGTGGGTGACAACCAAACGTCCTTTCTAGCCAATCAGAGCCCAGAGCCAAAAGCATGTTGAAGTTGAAGAAAGAAACACGATGACTGTTAACTGGTGTTGGGGAATCCGGATGAACTGGACGTGTGTAACTGGTGGTTTGGATCAGAAGTAAACACAGATAGGGCAGATTAGTAATTGCTTAAAAATGTTACTGAAAGGGTACGAACATGCAAGGGACGCTAACACAAACCGGATTGCATTAGCTTGGAGGGAAAGTAAGCACTAACCTTTAACCTGAGCAGACATAAAAAAAAAACACAAGTCACCATTCTGATGTTTTGTGTTCAGGGATGAATCTCTCCTTAGCTCGTATTCTATTTATTTTCTATTCATCCCTTTTCTCTCACGTGCTCATCCTATGGTCACGGGGATATCGGCACTAGCTCCCTGACCTCTGTGTCGGTGATCCAGGAGTTTGAAGATTTTCCGACCGCGGCGCTCACCGTACGTCACCCTGGACACACCTGAAAGGTAAAAATGTGAGTGTATCATTGAACCGGTTTTATTTCACCCGTCTCGTTCAAGGTGCATCGATGGAATAAAAAAAATGCGGCTACTCATGCAACACATTTGTCAAAAAAAACCAGGTCGGGGTCGAAGGCTGCCGCACCTCGACACATTTTGTCAACCGTCCTCCAAGAGGAGGTTATACCTTTAGCTGCTTTTAACATCATAGATAAAAACAGGCGTCTGTACTTGTAACCCATCTTGAAAAACCTGTTCTGTATCAAATGAGAGAGAGAGAGAGAGAGAGAGAGAGAGAGAGAGAGAGGTCAAGGCTTGCCAAGGAGGAGCTGATAGTGAAAAGAATGATAGAAGGAAGGAGAGAGAGAGACAAATTTAAGGAAGAGATGCACATCGTCCTGATTTGCAGCTCCCACAACGTCTGGTGTCTTCAGAAGCTTCAGAACAAAAAGAGGTAGTTGGAAGAGCGACGGAGGACAGAGAAGACGGAGAGAGACTCAAACATTTCTATCCTCCACCCTGAAGAGGTGGGACAATGTTGTGTTTTTTTTGGCTTCCCAACAAGGAGGGGGATGAGAGAACAAAGCGCAAACAAGAAGTAAATCAATGAAATAGTTTATGAGGAGGTGAAGAGAAAGTTGGGAGAAGTGAGGGAAGGAGACGGAGGTAAAATGAGGACAGAAAGCTGGCTGGCTGTCAGGAGGGAAAACAAAGTGAAAGTAAATGTGGAGAGAAAGAGACAGAAAGAGACAGAGAGACAGAAAGAGACAAAGAGGCACTTTCATGAACTAAGAGAGGAAAGTAAGTGAAGCAGCTCACCGTCCCAGCATGCCCTCCTCTCTCCCAGCCTGCTCTCTGGTCGCCAGCCGCTCTCTGAAGCCAAACTTCCTCTTAAATACTCTTAAAGCTATTTCACTTTCACTTCTCCTGATCGGTCAACGGCCCTCAAAAACTCCTCCCTCCTTCCCTCCCTCTCTCCCTCATCCACTCCCTCCCTCCCTCCCCTGTTGAAGAAAGACGACAGCTTTTGATTGCTTTCAGTTGAAATCCATTATAGGAACATGTAGAAAAATATATAGTTTTATTCAGATGAATGAAATGTGAATTTGATCATCTGTTGGTTTATTCCTTACAGCACATTTACTGATCATTGTTTTTGATTTCTCCACAATGTGTTCAGATCAATATTTCATTATGCCTGAGGATCAAACCATTGCTTTATCTTGTTAATCTGTCGGTTAGACAGGAAAATAAGAAAGTAATTGGTGTGTTCAGTTTTTCTAATAGATCTTTTAAAGCATTTTTAGTTTTTAGATGCTTTGATGTTTTTTATTTACCACTTTTCTTTTGAATGTTTCATAACTGTTCTCTCCTTTTTAAATATATATTTACTAGAAATGCCTTAATGCCATTTGAAAAACATTGTAGTCTGTTCTGAGACCAGTAGATGGATGGATAGATGGACGGACGGACGGACGGACGGACAGACAGCCAGACAGCCAGACAGCCAGCCAGCCAGACAGCCAGACAGACAGACAGCCAGACAGACAGACAGACGGATAGACGGATAGACGGATAGACGGACAGACGGACAGACGGACGGATAGACGGATAGACAGACGGATAGACAGATAGACCAGATAGACAGACAGATAGACAGACAGATAGACAGACAGATAGATAGACAGACAGATAGATACTTTATTAATCCCCCGGGGGGAAATTCTGGGATAGCAGAAGTTGTAGTCGTTGTAGTAGTACTAACTGTAGTTGTAGTAATAGTCGTAGTGGCAGTATTAGGGCTAGTAGTTGTAGTACTAGTAGTTATAGTACAGTGGTAGTAGTGGTGGTAATAGTGAGTAGTAGTAGCTGTTATTGTAGTGGTGGTGTGGTAGTAGTAGTAATAGTTGTTGTACTAGTAGTAGTAGTAATAGTAGTAGTAGAACGTGCAGTGTCCATGTACACCATGTCTCAGTGAAGTGACTCTTCTTCCTTGTTGGTGTTCATTAGAAACGTCTGTGGGACCTGCTGGGCGGGACAGGTGTGACTCCTCCCCTCGCACCAGAGCGGGAGGGGAGGAGTCACGTCCGTCTGGCGCCGGGCCCGTCTGGAAAGTCCGGTGGATTTGTCGGGGTGCCTGGTCCTCCCCAGAGACCGGAGCAGATGAGTAGGTAGGTAGGGCCCTCCGGCAGACTCCCACGCCGGGCCCACGTCACTCAGCCACCGAGAGACTGGACGCCTTCCTCTTAACTGCACGCAGCAACAACGCAGCTTTAAGTTTATTAATTCAATTTCCATTTGAACCTTTCCTAAGCTACTTTAAAGATACTAAGGCCCTCCCTTCAAAATGACACCTTCATCCTTTTTATGTTACATGATTGTTCATTCCAGTCATTCAGATGCTTTTATCCAAAGCCACTTACAATAGGTGCATTCAATATAGGTAGAGAACTACTAGTAGGTAGAGAACTACTAGTCACTAGAAGTCGTAAATCCATCTCCCCAAACAAGCATCTAGGAGCAGAAACAGTGCTAAAGTACAATAAGCTCTCTCTCTCTATATATATATATATATATTAATTTTTTTGTAATCAATTGTATTTATCTTTTGTATTGTCTGAAACATTCCTGGTATTCAGGACCTTAATAAAGCTAAACAATAAAAGCGTCCTACAGGCTGTAGGTGACAGACGTGTTACAACCTCCAGGTGAAAGAAGAGCTCCGGCCCAGCTTCCCATATTAGAGGAACAGTAACTGAATCTGGTTGTCCGTTAGATACCACTTGCTGTAACACGTCTACCTAGCTACGATGTTTCTTTCCCAGGTAACATGAGAATCCAACGCGTCGCCCTCGGATCGGTTGATGAAGCATCTGTCCAGCCGCAGCAGGCCGGGGCTTCCTGGTCCCCGGACCTGGTTCTGGTTGGTCCAGACCACGTGTCATCTAAATGAACTGTAATAACGGAGCTGTTGTTGAAGAGACTATATGTATTATGGTATATTGGAAAACAGGTAAAGAAATTTAGCCATGAAGTATTTAACTCACTAGTCTGAAAAATTCTGTTAAGTCAAAAATAATGAAATGAAGTTTCTAAAAAAAAACTAAATAAAATAAATGAAAAAATAAACCAAAACACATTTTACTATGAAGAGCAGCAATGTTAAACAATAATGCAGGAAAGACCAAATATATATATGGTGCCTCAGACTTCTGCACAGTACTGTACTCTTCAAATAATAAACCATGTATAATCTCTAATCCATCACAGACAACAGAACTTGTGGAAAATAGCTTTAATTTATTTGATGACTTTCACGTCGGTACACTGGGGACATTTTAGTTCATCACAACATGGAAGGCATCGGAGGACTCAATCACACATGTACTGACTGATAAATGCTTTGCTCTCCCTCCTACACACACACACACACACATATACATACACACACACTGCATAGGGAACAACAGACAGGAAGACTGATGGATCCTGGGAAGAGTAGTGTGTGTGCATGTGTTTCATTGAAAGGCTTGTTTGTTTGTATGAAAGCTTAGCAAGGTGTGTGTGTGTGTGTGTGTGTTGAAGAGGGTATGGCAAGTAGTCAGTTTTTGAGAGAGAGTGTGTGTGTGTGTGTGTGTTTGCATAATGCGTTTGCTTGAAGGACTCTCCAGGCCACAAACTCTTCTTCTCCTCCTCAAAACAGACGCTTTTCATAACTGCAGGAGAGGAAGAATAAAGAGATAGTTAGCCCAAGACACAATTCCACTACCACCACACCGCCCGAGACTTCCTGTCAAGACAAGACGGGGGCAGCAGTCGCCAGAGTGGAGGGCAAAAAGGGAACTCAGCTGAAGGTCTGTGGGTGTGGTGAGACATGAAACTAGGAGTTGACGAAATACAAACTGAACCCTCTGTGTGTGTGTGTGTGTGTGTGTGTGTGTGTGTGTGTGTGTGTGTGTGTGTGTGTGTGTGTGTGTGTGTGTGTGTGTGTGTGTGTGTGTGTGTGTGTGTGTGTGTGTGTGTACCTGTGCATGCTGTGGACCCCTCCCTCCATCTGAGCTGATGCGGTTCTCTTCTCAAACTTCAGATCTCCAGAGTACATCATGGCTCTGCCAAGGGGGAAGATAAACACTGTTACACACAACGCCAGGCACTGGGGAAGATAAACACTGTTACACACAACGCCAGGCATCGGGGAAGATAAACACTGTTACACACAACAGAGGCCAGGTCTTCAGAAGCCCATTTCTTAAATAAATAAATTTATTTTGAAAGAGAATAAAAACAAAACAAATCAATATATCCAGACTTTGAAAATGGAAAGCGTAACGTTCACACTACGTCTGATCTCATGTTACTACAGCGGACGTCATTAGTTTCCATAACTGTTATCTGGCCGACAGGCGGCCCTGTTGTGAGAGGAGGAGGAGCTTCTAGTAGACAATTAAAAGAAAATAAAACCCAGTTGTTGCACGTTCAATAACTATACCCAATCTACGGTGACTAGACCCTTACCGGAGCTGTGTGAGGCTCTTGGCTCCGATGTCCTGACAGGAGTGCTGAACCCCGGCCAGCAGATAGGGAACAAACTTGTGGATGGAGCCTTTATCCTGCACCGCCCCCGAAACACCCTGGGCCACCTTGATCTTATCACACTCACTAGGAGGGGAGGGAGGGGGAGGAAGAGTGAGACACTTTGCATTGTTGTGATTTGTAGAAGTGTGTGTGTGTGTGTGTGTATGTGTGTATGTGTGTATGTATGTATATGTGTATATGTGTATATATATATATATGTATATATATATATATATATATATATATATATGTATATATATATATATATATGTATATATATGTGTGTGTGTGTGTGTGTGTGTGTGTGTGTGTGTGTGTGTGTGTCTACCTGAAGTATCTGGTCTGGGAGCCCAGGTTCTTGTCCATGGCGTCCAGGGATCCCATGCCGCGGTATTTCTTCAGCCTGATACCGTCGGAGAAGAAATATTCCCCTGGAGCCTCGCTGGTGGCGGCCAGCAGGGAGCCCATCATCACTGGAGAGACAAGGAGGACCGGAGGAACAGTCAGCCGAGACAAAGCCTGATTACACGGTAGATGAGTCAACGAGTCTGATTACACGGTAGACGAGTCAGACTCAGAGTCAGAAAAATAAATAAAACAACAAAATCATCCTAATCTGATTATTTTATCATCCAGGTTTCTCCTCGAGCTTCATCAATGCATCCCTCCCATACATCATAACATCTCCCAGGTACTTCACTTCCCTGACCCCCCCCCCCCCCTCCCCTCTCTCTACCTGTGGAGGCGCCCAGAGCCAGGGCCTTGGCGATCTGCCCAACGGTCTGGATGCCGCCGTCGGCGATGACCGGCACGCCAAAACGCCTGGCGTACTCCGATACCTTATAGACGGCGGTCGCCTGGGGTCTCCCGCACGCCAGCACTTGAGGGAGGAGGGAGGGGGGAGGGGGAGAGGAGAGGGGAGGGGGAGAGAGAGGAGGGCGGGTGAGCATTACATGATGTGAAAAGATGTTTAGAGTTGAAGAAGTCAGCCATCTTTCCTGTTTGTTGCTAGGGCAACCATCATCACCTGAGAGTATACTAGGATTACAACACTGAAGACATGAAAGTACAGTACTTTTACTTTTTTATACTGATACTTCTAGTGTTAAAAAAAAACTTGATGTATTATTTCTTTTATCCAAATGCAACAACCAGTTCCTCAGTCAGTCCACCACACCAGGTTTTAGACCTGACAGATCTGCCTCGCTCTCACTGCTCATCTTCCATCATGAATAGTTTCCATGAAACTAATCTCAACAAACTCTCTACGCTCTCTCTCACCCCTCCTTTCCATTATTTACCTTCCTAGCAGTTCTGACATTTTGTTTCCAGGGATATTGTCAGGATGCTCTGAGCCTCACTAGTGACTTGATTGTAGTTCTTAAATCCTCCATTTCTTTCCTGCTGAGGAACTCAAATCTGACTCTCCCTCTCAAACCGACTGAGATCAAAAGGATGAGAAAATCAGTTTTTACTAATCCTCAAGTCTTCTCTCTGCTTCTGACAAATACTGATGGGCTTTGGAACAAGGACTTGTCAGACAGCTGATCATTATTATTAACAACAACATCCAGAAACATTATATATATTATGAAATGAGATCAGAAATTAGCCAAGAATGCATCGACAGCTTTTGACAGGCATGCTGCTTCAACTCCCAAAAAGTGACAAAAATAAAATAATAAAATCACACAGTGATGGACAGGCTGGGGACACGACTGTTACGGTCATGATGCTGTTAAATGGGATGAGGAAGTTAATTAGCACCAGTGCTGTAACACCACAACCACACACGTCCGCCCCCCCCGGGCGATGATGATCATGAAGTGATAATCCTGATAATCCTGACAGATTTTGTGGGCAAAAGTTTCCAAATAACAGGATTTGCTGTTCTAATCCTTTGTGTCATAATCCAGGTTGAGCGTTCACAGGGAAGCGACAGGAGGATACGACACACCTTCACCCTGACACCCTGCTGCTATTTTTGTGGAAACTAAAAATGATGATCCATAATTCTGCATGATGAATTGTGCAGCCCTTCATCAGGCACACAGGACCACAGCAAGCATCTATAATGTTGCACTGAAAACAGAGAAAAACCAAATACAAACCGCCCTTTTCCTTTCCCAAACCCAGCTGTAAGCCCCAATGCACTCTGGTCAGACTCCACACACACACGACAGGGGTGTGATCAACACTACTGACAGGAAATGGCAGTGAGAGGGACAGCAGGAAAACAGTCTCTATTGGAAATGGATGTGAGCTGTGTGTCCAAAAACCTCATATCCTGAGAAAACATGAAGCAGCACACCGGGAGTTTGGGCTCCAGTTGGCAATGGCAATCACATTCAAAAAGGCACAAGAGGAGCGCATGTCTCATTTTGATGACATCACAAGTCCAGAGACCAAAAGATCACTGGGTGGGTGTGGAAGATGTCGCTCAGGATGATTGACAGATTAATGGACGACACAGGAACAAGCATCCAAAACCCCAAAACACCCGAGGCCAGCTTTCAAAACAACAAAAACTACTAGTACCACTAAGACTAGCGATGCAGAGCTGTTAACCAATCAATGCAGCAGGCTGTGAAGTGGGGGGGCGGGGGGGCACACTGTGGTAGTGGAGCCAATGGGAGCCCAGCACAGGTCGAACGGGGACTTACTGGAGTATCCCGTAACAGTGGTTGGGGTTTTGGGGCTGTGGAGCTTTATTGCTGGTGGTACACTGAGGATAGCTGGGTGTACACACACACACACACACCACAAGGGGGGGGGGAGGAAGAAAGAAAGAAAGAAAGAAAGAAAGAAAGAAAGAAAGAAGGAAGAAGGAATTCAACAAATGACATGACAGATGAAAAAGGAAAGAACAAACAAAAACAAACAAATATTTCCCATGATTCCTCTCAAATCATGGGAAATGGACAGAGACAAAAATAATTAAATTTCAATTTCCCATTCAAAATAAAAAAGTGAAATGAATGTAAATGATAGAAATTCTCTGTCACAGAGACTGATCCCTCTCAGCTTGTAAACACGCCTGGTCTCCTCAGACAGACAGACAGGTTTCTCCTGCTAGACAGTCAAACTAAAAAATTCAAACAATTACCAAATACCGAATGATTACGGTTTGGCAGTTTTTCAAAGTTGCACCCAATTTGAAATGGGCTTTATTCTTCTGACAAAAGTCACAACAACTTTTAATTGCAGTTTAACCAACAACTTCAAGACCAATCAAGCAAAAACGATCCACAAATTAAGATACAAGAAAATACTACAAACTATCGAAAAGCTTAAACCGCCCGTCTGAAGTCTACAGCCAAATAACAACTTGACCCGATTGCACTCAAGTTCTTCCTTCTCTCCCCTCAAATGGTGACTAGAGTGACCAGATTAGAGGCTCCAGATTGGCCGAGGGCTGTTGTGTGGGCAGGACAAAACAAGTAGCCAGGCTGGTGTGTGATTGGTGGGTTTGCCGGTCAGTCGCTCACCTTCCTGTGTGATGCAGATGGAGCCGCTGCCCATTCCCACTCGCAGCGCGTCCACTCCTGCATCAATCAGGTTCTTAGCCTGAGCCGCCGTTACCACTGCAGCCAACAGGGGGAGACAGAGAGGTTAGAGGAGGAAAAAGAGCATCATGACTGCTGTGGGGAGTGTGTGTGTGTGTGTGTGTGTGTGTGTGTGGGGATTGGCTACAGCTGAATTGTAAAATACATTTTTATAGAAATATGTCACCCAACCTGTTTTCAGTGTCATTTCATGTACATTCATTTAATTTCATTTAATTTCTACTAAGTTACGCTAGCTAACCATCCAGGCAGCAGACAAACAGAAGTTTGGATGCTACCGCTGTGTGTAGAGCAGCGTAACAGGCAGCCAATCAGGAGCCTGTTTGATACAGAGCCATTATTTTGCTTTGGTCATGGTCAAAAGGAACTTTACGGTGGTCCAGCAGGGACAAAGTTTGAGAACAGGCAAAGACCAAATACTGTGTATATATATATATATATATATATATATATATATATATATATATATATCTAATTGAGCCATTCACGTTATCGTCTCAAATCTGGATGGATGGATGGATGGATGGATGCCACCAGGGTCTGAAATTATGAAAATCCTTAGGGGCCAGTGCCCCTAAGGATTTCCATCCATCCATCCATCACTGGCACTGATAACCAACCTATTATTCTTTATTAATTGCTGCCTAGTAAATGCTTGCTTGCTAGTTGGCACTCATAGAAATGATGGAACATTGTGGAAATACCAAGCAGCAGAAAATACATGATATATATAAACTTCTGGCACACTCATACTTCCTCTTTTTTAAATAATAATAAGGAAAACTTAATTTCCTTAATAAATGAGGTTTTACATCCGTTAGGGGACTTTTATGCTAGTTGGCTACAGTAAATATGGTGTGAAACCATAAGTACCAGTTCTGCAAAAAGGTACTGAGGTACTTTTTGTACATTGATGTGAAAGAGGAACATCAGCTAACCGGGCCAGACTGAACAAAGATGGTCAAGTCTTCATCAAGTCAGTGATGTGTGCATGCCCACAGTTAAGACCTGCAGCAGCTCCCCTACAGGCCTGGTTGTGCTAAGGAAGAGGAATCGTTTTTGTGGTAGGTAAATCGGTGACGAGGCAGCGTGATGCGCGTCCTCACCGTTGCCTCCGACGACCTGTAGCTGAGGGTATTTCTCCTTGATGTATTTGACCATGTTGATCTGGAAGATGGAGTTGCCCTGAGAGGAGTCCTGCGAGAGGAGGAGGAGGAAAACATGAGGGAAGAGGGAACCATGCAGCAGGTCCAGTATAAACACACAATCTCTACCAGTATAAAACCAGCCCCCGTACCAGTACGACCACGTCCACCCCGCTCTGCACCAGTAGGTCCAGTCTGTACTTGTCGTCGTTGTGGGTGCCGATGGCAGCGCCGCACAGCAGCTGTTTACGTGAATCTTTGGAGGCCAGAGGAAAATCCCTGTTCTTCTTCAGGTCTGTGCGGGCGATGATGGCCACCAGGGAGCCTTCCTCGTTCACTATGGGCAGCTTACCTGGAGGGAGGGAGGGAGGGAGGGAGGTCAGTGTGTGTCCGGGGGGAGGAGGTTCACAAACATTCCCGTCATTCATCCATTCAGGGTCAATCAGTAAAACGTGTCTCTCACCCTTCTTACTCCTCTGGAGGATTTCATTGGCTTCTTTGAGCGTTACTCCAGCGGGGGCGACCACCAGATCCTCTTGCTTGGTCATCACCTGGGAAGAGTGTTCAATTCTATTAGGATGAACTGGTCCTCTAAAAATGTAAGACTTAAATGCTATATGTAACTGTATTTAACAAGTTTATAGAATATCATTTTAGACTTTTCCAGGACCGCCTCACTCCTCCCTCCAGGTCCAAACCCCGCCTACTTGGCTGAGTGGCAGGTTGTGCTCCTCCTCCTTCAGGAAGTCGATGTCCCTGGAGGAGATGATGCCCACCAGCTTGCCGCCCATGTGGCCGTTGTCTGTGATGGGGATGCCGCAGAAGCCGTGGCGCGCCTTGGCCTGGAAGACGTCCCGTACGCGATCGTTGGGGCTCATCACCACGGGGTCCGTGATGAAGCCCTGCTCATACCGCTGGAGGGAGGGGGAGGCGAGGAGGAGGAGGAGGGGTGAGGAAGTGGGTGGGCAGGAAGAGGGGAGGGAGAGGTTGAAGGAAGAGAGGTGGAACATTGGAAGGAGGAAGAGCAAAGAGAGAGGGGAAGGATGAAGGGGGGAGGGGGGAGGGGGGAGGGATGAAGAGGAGGCAAAGGAATGCATTAGGCTCTGGAAAGCCTGCTGGGTGCTAAACTGCCTATATGACAGAGCAGAGGAGCGAAGGGTGGAGGAAGGACAGGCAAACTCCTACTGGATCTAACTAGAGGAAAGAGAGACGAGATGAGAGAAGATAGTGTGAGATGAAGATAAACATACAAGAGGCAAGAAAACACAAGCTAGGAATGAATGGAAGACACACAAATGGTAGGTCAATGCAATAAAGAAGAGAGATCTAGAAAGACAAGATGCTACAGGAGGAGAGGAGTTACTGGAGGTGATACAGAAAAGAGAGTGAGAGAGAGTGAGAGGTGTAAAGATGGTCATCGCTACCTTGACCTTGCGAACTTCGTTGGCCTGGAACTCTGGAGTACAGTTGTGATGGATGAAGCCGACCCCGCCCGTCAGCTGGGGGGAGACACTGCATTAGTGTGTGTGTGCAGGCAAACTGATGTTCATGCATTGAACTCTGTGGTAACAGAGCATGATGAAACTATGATGACCTACAATATGAATCTGTTGAAAGACGATAATACTGAATTATTGTGCAGCGCGAATCCGTTCTAGCCAGACCTTCAATAAAAGCACAGGATGTAAAACAGATTGTTCTTATGGCGGCATGACGCTGGAAACAGGTTTTATCCAAACTTATTAATTATGTGTTTCTGTGCTTTATGACTTCTGTTTTCTGTCCAGTATATTGAACTGGTTCTGATCGATGATCTTTAACAACATGACAAACCAACTAACGTTCGACCGCCTTCCTGAACGTTTTGGGTTTTTTGATCAGGCAGTTGAAACGGTTGAATCAGCAAACGATCAGTGGCCTTTCGACTGGTGAACCATTCATTAATACAGGCTTATAAACGGTGTGCGTGTCTCCGTGATACTTACTGCCATAGCAATAGCCAGGCTGGCCTCTGTGACGGTGTCCATGGGAGAAGAGATGAGAGGAGTTTTTATGGTGATCTGCTTGGTGAGCGCTGAGGTCAGGTCCTGGACAGGAACAGCAGAACACAGCATCATGATAACGGGTCTGACGTCACCACTCCACAAACACCGGTTTGTTTGTCTTGCTTAGATAAATCAATAACCACAGCGGCCGGAAACCTTTTGAGGTCATAACATTTGATTGCCTCTGTTCTTTACAGGTTCTCACACTTTGCCCCCGTTTTCCTGCCAGTTGGTTGTTCATTTCTTTTGTGAGGCCACGAAAATGAGAGAAATGAAGACCAAGGCAAAATAAACATCCACTGTAAAAGAGAGAGCGTGTTTTAAACCCTCTGAGCCTTCTGGAGGCATCATGGGTGATTCAGTGATGGAGCTCAGCTGATAATCCCACTGACATGCACACTCTCACCCCCGAGTGCCAGTTTAGTTTCAACAGATGTCGTGTATTAGTAAATGACTACTGACCCCCCTCCCCTCCCACCACTACTCACCACTTGTTCTGCTGTGAAGTCAATGTAGCCCGGCAGAATTAGGAAATCACTGAAGGAGAGACAGGGGGTGGGAGGGATGAGGAAGAGTGGGAGGAGAAAGAAACACGTTAGGGCAACAGAAAACAAAACTGAGTCATGACAACATCAAAGCTCCATCAGAGGAGCTTTGATGGGGGACCTGAGGACCAGGGCCAGACCACTTTGGTCAAGTTGTCAATGAAGAGCTAACTCAGTTATCCACGTATGAACCTCACTTTGATGGGTTACAGAACTAAAACTAAGACTTTGACACCAAACTATGAACTACTGGCAACTGAAGCAAACTTTAAAGTCTACTGTGAGATTAGTGGTGGACTTTAAAAAATGAATGCATAAACGTGGGCTGAGGGACGTTT
This sequence comes from Hoplostethus mediterraneus, assembly GCA_034670385.1. Classification (NCBI taxonomy): domain Eukaryota; kingdom Metazoa; phylum Chordata; class Actinopteri; order Trachichthyiformes; family Trachichthyidae; genus Hoplostethus; species Hoplostethus mediterraneus. The sequence continues at coordinate 14,051,758 of JAXDDW010000001.1, read as the reverse complement.
TCAGTGTTTGTAGCTAACATTACTGTAGATACTGACCATGTGCAAGTCAATACACGCTAGCTGAATGTTTTCTGATTCAGGAATAGGAAACCAAAAAGCCAGGTGAGAAAAAGCGTGACCAAAAAAGCCTCGAGGAAGACGTTAACATGTAAATCATCTTCCTCAGGAGAACTCGGAGGGTGTCACGTAACTAAGCGTGTGAAGTATGTCAATCCTGGTGGCGGATGAGTGGCAGGCCGTGTCTCCATGCTACACATTTCCATTTAGAGAGTGAGTGAGTGAGTGAGTGAGTGAGTGAGTGAGTGAGAGCGAGTGAGAGCGAGCCCATGCATGTGACTGTCAGCCACATAACCACTGCTACACTTTAACGCTCATTCCAAGAAATCGTGAAGGAAACTCTTTCACGGGAGAAGTCTGAAGCTCAGTGGATCATATGCATCATATGGCTGTTTACCTCTCCCAGAGGTATTACTGACCCACTGGGAGAGGTAAACAGCCATATGATGAAAGACTCCCTAAGGGTCCTGTATCAGGGCTAGGTGAAGACATCATCCTTCCTCACCTTACTCATTCAAATACGGGTGATGAGAAGCTTTCAAAGTCCATTTCAAAGTCCACACAGTGAAGTATAACAACACTGATTGTGTCAGCAAGCTCCTAAATTTGAGTCCTGTGTGTTAAGAGGATGTGGCCACCGACCACGATCAATATCTATTTTGTAAACCAAGAACCAAGTTATCTGAAATCTAAAAAAAAGCCATCTCTCTCTCTCTCTCCTCTCCTCTCCTCTCCTCTCCTCTCCTCCCCCCCCCCCCCCAGTGGGTCATCTAAAAGGGTCAATACAGCTGCTGCAGAGTAGTGATGAAGTTAAACCTGAATTAGTGCTGATCCATCCACTGGTGTTCAAACTGAAAAGGCGCTTGATGCAACTAGGAGGTTTATCAACCTTGTTCATGTGGTCAACGATTACAGCTGACATGACAAATATTGATGAGGAGGGGTCAGATCAGTCAGCAGGTAGACAAACCTGAGTACCAGAACTGAATAGCAGTTTTGTTCTCAGATCCAAAAACCCAAATCCCCTAAAAACCTCATCACTCATCTCAACATCTCATATTGATAATCCGTAATTTGGGCAGTAATCCCTCATCCAGAGCAGCACATCATCACAAGCGGTCCTCCAGCCAGATTGCATAACTGTCCTCTGTCACATCAACACCACTACATTACTAACACGTTTACTGCAACTAACTAACTAACAGTTGAACTACTATGGAGGGAATCCAATACAGGTACAAGCCGGTCTGGCCCGGGGAAGACGTGACGTTAGTAGCCCGACATCGGTGCCATTACTTGTATGTGAGCCCGTCTCCTCCGTTGAACAGCTGCTGCCCCGAAAGCCCGTCGTCGGGGATATAACCGGTCTGCCCGCTGATGAGGTAGTCCGCCATGGTGCTCAAAAATCAACGGTGTTTTTCGGTTCAGTCTCTAAAAATAACGCAAGCAAACACAGGCCCGGGGAACCAAGACCGAGAACTTTCTTAGCCTTGTGGCGGGTTCTTGCGGTCTGCCGGATCGACGGGGGTCTCTTCCTTGCCGGAGGTCTCAACTTAGCCGCCCAAAGGTCGCCGTTCTCTGCGTCTCTCCGTCCAAATCAACCGAGCAGCGATGGTTACCCACCGGGGAGTGGGTAGGAAAGGTCGGGGTGTATGAGCTTTTCTTCGGCCTTTCTGCTACCGAGCTGCAGGCTCATGCCCTTTTTAGTGTTCTCTGATGCACGTGCGTATGGTTCTATGGTTCCCGTCTGACAGGTTTTCCGTGGCCGACGTCACGTCCTGCTCAGCCCCGCCTCCTCCAGAAAAAACAACGGTCGAACTTGAAACACCGTGGAGACGAAACGAAAAAGAAAAAAAAATGTTAAAGAAATGTTTTATCTTCAATCAATATTATTATTATTATTACTACTACTACTAATAATAATGATATTGTTTATAATACTATAATAATAGCTAATTAGCCTATATAATAATTATAATAATATAACTAATAATGTTTATAATAATGTTTTTCTTCTAAGCGACATACCAGTGTTTTTATTTATTTATGATTTGATTTGATTTTGAGTCAATGCTCTAATGTTTTAAGTGACGGACGTGTGGTCAATGTTGTGCGTTTGCTGCAGTTATATCAAAGATGAAAGAAAGGAAGGAAGATGCTGCACATACTAAATTAATCCCACACACGCTTCCAACTGTCACCATCCTACAAATGTACCAAATGGATCTCACCTGTTATCCATAGTTACCAAGACCATAAACATAACATTACGCTGTTTTTAAATCAAATAAGCCTCTGACAGAAAAAAAGATGTGAGACCCCCAGACAGAAAAGAAGCAGTCTAGTCAGCCTAATGGTGTTTTCAATCAAGATAGAAGGGAGAATCAACGCTTTGCCTGTGTACTGTTACTCCCATATGACTGCTATATCATATGGGAATAACTGTTGATAACTGATGTTAACCATCAGTTATCAACAGTTATTCCCACGCAACGTGACTGAAGTTTGAAGATTTTATTTGATTAAGTAATCCATGACCTCTATCGACCTCTGTAGGTGACCAGCAGGACTCTCACCCTACCCATCCCCTTGAGGACTCTCACCCTACCCGTCTCCTTGAGTTACTGTGGCCTGAAATTGAATTAGAGCAGGAACTGTATAGTGTCGAGGTAATAGATTACCATGCTCAATATTTCATTAGCTTTTTGTGACTTTAGAACAAGGCTTTTTAGCCTTCGCAGCTGAAATGTGCTGCAACGCTGGCTGCTTGGCAGCGTCCTCCATCACTCAGCTGGGGAGTAGGTGGGGGGAGGCATTGGGAGTGTGTTGAAATTCCAACGGATGGGGAGTTTTTGCCAAGCGACGCATGAGTACCAGTATGAGGGTTTATCAGGCAGGATGAGTTCAGCAAAAGTTCAAAATAAAAATTGGGACACCTTGAGGTTTTCAGGATGTTTTTGGAAAGTGAAAATCATCATTACTCTTACTGACTCATAGCAGTGATGTATGATCAAAATCAAGTCCCATCCTTGGTGCGACATCATATCAGGCTATAAAACCTTCAGAAATTGCTCAGTGCCGTAGTTTGTTATAAAAGTGTGGCAGGCAGGTCTCTGGTTCTTGCAGTACTGGGTCTGGGTCTGTTACCCCCTCAGTATCAAGATGAAATACTGTAAATTGAGTCCTCATATCCGTTCAAGTTAGTCTATATTTAACCTTGTAGCATCATAATGGAGAGAAAAGAGAAAAATTGACATCCATTTGGAAACCATATCAGGGGAAAAAACCCACATCAGACGAGCATTAAGAGCCGATGTTCTTTAAGCTGTTATATGAACACATTAACGCAGTTCACCCTTGTGTATTGATTCACGTTACATATATATATATTTAGTTAGTTTATATAGGTTATATATAGAGTGCATTGTAATTAGTGTCCCACTTTACCAACAATGTACACAGATCCTTCATATTTGGTGAGACAACTTAATCCATGAAGTGACATGTTGGAGTAGTGTGTTGGGCAGAATGTGATAGAATGTCACAGAAGTGGGAAATGCAAAATGAAGGATGTGTACATTGTGGTAGCGCCCCATCATCTCCAATCTGAATTGATCCTCTTGTAGGACGGCTTCAGGCCCAGACCACAACCTGCTCTATAGAGAAGAACACCTTGTCTTGCTCTGTAGTAAACACTAGGGGGCACCATCCATCCCACATTCTGCATCACTGCAGTCTGCCATGGTGAAACTAGGTCACACATGAGGACAGAGTGCAGTGGCACAGTTAATAATACACCCAAGCCCACGATTACACTATATTAGGCCGAAGCAGACACACTGGCCCCTGTGTGAGACGAGCCGCCAAGCTGGCCGGAGTCTAAACTGGGAGTGTCTGCAGCGCGTGGTGACGAGCATCTCAACGGAAACACCACACCTTCCCTTCACACGGCGCCGGAGAGGTCACGGTCGATGCTCGCATGACGGGGCGCTACTACAACGTAGGCATCCTTCTTTCACACACACCATCCCAGGGTGATGTTTATCTTGGGAGGAAACTAAATGCAGATGTTGAGCCTTGTAGGAATCTGACATTTTCACACTGTTTTCTCACTCATTGTGTATTTACACATCTCAAAGCCATTTCTCTTGAAGGCGTGCTCTTGTACTTGAGGGGGAAAACTAAACATGTATGTTGAGGTAGATATTGGCTTCAAATGCAACATATACTACGGACCTGGAAAATGAATTGTGTCAAGAAACTATGGAGACTTTACCTACAGGGATCACATGTGATATGGTGATGAAGGACTGGCTCAACTATGGACTCCAGCAGGTGATCAGCCACTTCAGACTTATCTCTCTAATAGTTTATGTTCTACTTTCACTTCAAACTTCCATCAGTCTGAGAATACCAAAATATGAATGAGGATTTTGGTGGGCTGTTCTCTCCCTTCAAGTGTTCTATAGTGCAGTGGTTCTCAATCCAGTCCTCAAGGACCCCCTGTCCAATTAGAGGCTTCAGGTTTTCATGATACCTTAATTGGTTCAGGTGTGTCTGAGTAGAGCTGGAGCTAAACCCTCCAGGACAGGGGGTCCTTGAGGACTGGATTGAGAAGCACTGCTATTGTGTGTGTGTGTGTGTGTGTGTGTGTGTGTGTGTGTGTGTGTGTGTGTGTGTGTGTGTGTGTGTGTGTGTGTGTGTGTGTGTGTATAAAGAACACACAAGAGACGGGCTCCGGTTTTAAAAACTCTCTCAGTAACTCTATTTCTGTATTAATGTACAACCGTTGAAAATTACAGCAATTTTTTTGTTTTTCTTTTTTCAGTTTTTTTTAAACGATCTATCTATCAACAGCCATTTTCCAGAAGAAAAGTGAAAGTGAGCAGAACAAAAACAGAAAAGAGAAAAAGAAAAAAAAAAAAAAAAAAGAAAGAAAAAGAGGGGGATGGATATAAAGAAAGAAAAGAATGGACAAAGTGGTGGAAGGAGGCAAATTAATAGTTAATGTGTATTTCCATGGCGGAGTGTTTGAGCGTGAGTGTGTGGGCGTGGACGTGTTATGCATGTGTGCGGGTTGTGCGCGTGCATGCGCATGCTTACAATGGGCGGGGCTGTAGTGGGCAGGAATGGCTACGATTACACTTGTCGGTTCAATCCAACTTTTATCATCTGGTCACTAGACGTGCAAGCAAAAGAAAAAAAAAGAAAACCCCCCAAAAACAGCCAAACGGGACGAGGTCAGGCTGGCGCTCTACGTAGTCAGGACACAACGGGAACAGGAGCAACGTGAAGAGACGGAGAGGAAGGAGGAAGATACCACCTCACGTCACCTTCTCCACGGGTCAGATTCCTTGCCTCACTCTTCGTCTAGTTGATCTAATTTGCTCTGAAAAATACAACATGATTCTAGCCTCTTAGTGCTCATTTAATTTCCTTTCATCAGTCATCATGGTTACGTAAGAAACTGCATTCACTGATTAGAGCATCAGCTAGACGCCTAGCGTGACGCGTACTGGTTGTTTTCAACTGTGGACGTCACGATCTCGTAAAAATTTGACCTCTCACGATCAGATCTCAAAAGTTGCGTTGAAATCGCGACCGTGTAACCTCAGCAGATGTGATGTCGTGAAGCCGAGAGAGATGAGCATGAGGGGAGGAGAGAGGAAGACAGGGGGGGAGATACAATCGTGCCATTCTGTGACCCTGCAGCAAAAAGAGAGTGAGAGGAGGGGGAGACAGAAACAGGCGAATGAGTGAGCGGAAGAGGAAGAGGGATGAGGATGAAGGATTCGCGGACCGAGGTATGGTCATGAAAGGAAGGAGGGGAAGGAAGGAAGGAAGGAAGGAGATGCTGGTGCTTTGCAGTCGTGGTGGAGCTTCAGGTGTCGTGGAAATCCTTCAGCAGCGTGCGTCTCCTCTGCTCGGCAATGTGCATTTGATTCTCCAGATCCTACGAGAGGAAAAAGACTCAATTATCACATAAAAATCATATTACATAAAAAATGTGACAGCTAGAGGAATATGCTTGAATTGTGCAAGGATCAACTGGGGACACATGGATGATTTTGGTGTACGCTCTGGTCACTTAACGTGGAAGTTGACCTATCTGCCAAAAAACCTGCTGTATTCTTTTGCTGGCGCTCAACTCCTCCTCCCATCACTCCTCCAGCATAGTCTCATCCTCTCCTCTTTAACTCCTACTTTTCTTCTCTCCCAGTTGCACCTCCTCCTACCCCCCCCCCAAATCATCATCATCATCGTTTCTCCTCCTCTTACCCCTCTGTCGTTGGCGCTGAGCTCCCCCTCTCCTCCCACCACTCCTCTCTCGTAGCTGTCGGCTCGCTCCACCTTCCACGACAGGTTTTCTATCTCCGCCTCTAGCTGGGCCTGCTGGTACTCAAACTGAAAGGAAGGAGGGGGGAAAAAAAAACAATAGGTGGAATTACTTATTATCCCTACAGGAGATAAACAACAATGGTGTTAATCTGTAGAGGGTCTTTAACTGTCGAGGTGAGACTCAAAATGGGTCTTACTATTATTACACTGCTTAGTACGATACAATATAAATAACAACAAATGAAGGCAGAGAGACACTTTGTTTCTTACCAGTTTCTTGCGTGGGCCGGACTCCATGTAATAGGCATAGGGGTAGGTATACTGCAGCGTGTAGCGACACTGGAGACAGACAACACACACCCAATACTTGGCTTAGTCTGGCATGAGCATTTTTCAAATTTCCCCACTTAATATAGCATCAAAGCTCAGACCAGCACCTTGATCTGTGTCCAGGCTCATCGGATGTAATCTATCTGCAGATCCCACCACTTCATTTGAGCTCTGGCAGATCTATATTAATGGATCTATCTCAACGTTGGAAGCTGCTGTGGGATATTTTTAAACTGATGATACAGACAAATATTCTGGCCCAATTTCAAGGAATTTGACTTTGCCTTTTTTTTTGCCTGCAAAGTTAGACGTCATCCAATCAAGAATGAGAAAATGGGCCGGGTGACCTCACCTCTCACCAACACATTTTACAGCAAAGGAGGTGGGACGAGGTTGATGGACCAGCTCCTCAACGTTTACCGGCAAGTTAAACTTCTCTGCTCATATGAATGCTGCCTCATTGCTCCTTCTTTCAATGTCGACAGGAATGAAGAAGTGACCTTATTAAATGTTATGAGTTGATCATGAACATTAATCCTTTCTGCTCCTCCAACTAAAACTGCACAAGCACATTCCTCCTCACCATGCAAAGACTTTCTTGCCCATTGCTCTCATGGCTCGTTTTCATTGGGGAAAAAAAAAAAGTCTATCTGTCTCTCTTCCCATGTCCTCATTTCCCAGTCCAAATCTTATCTTCCTCATCACACACACACACACACACACACACACACACACACACACACACACACACACACACACACACACACACACACACACACACACACACACACACACACACACACACACACACACACACACACACACACACACACACACACACACACACACACACACACACACACACACACACACACACACACACACACACACACACACACACACGTATGATCTACCTTAGCCAGTAGCTTGGCAGCGTTATGCAGGTACTGCCAGTCGATCCAGGTTCCCAGGTTGTTCATCACTCTCTCCTGGATCTTCTCCTGGATCCTCTGGTACGTCTGGGCCTCCAACTGAAGAGACTTGTTGTGATTCTCCCACTGGCAGAGAGATGAATGACAACAAGTAAGTGAATGAAAGAAAAAAACAAAAACAAACATTTGTGTGTCAATGATATCGATATTGTGCTCACCCTCTCGAAGTAGAAGAGGTATTTCTTGAGGGCCTCTCTGGCCTGAGCCTGCTGGCTCTGGTTGACTATGTCTGGGTTTTCTTTGTAGCGGCTGCACTCATAGTATTCACTGCCGTGGGTCTTCCAGTCACCGAGACACATCCAGCAGAAGTCTGGGAAGAGAAAGAACAGACGTTCAAGGATATGACCATCAGTGGTGGTTTTCAGTTGTTTCAGGTTTTGAGGGTTTTTCCCCCCTGAAGAAGTTTACTAGCTTGCGTACATCTTTTGTTTGCACTTACTGTCAAAGTTTAAATCTATTTGACTGGTACAGCATCAGTCAAATGCTGGTATATTTTGGCTGTGGTTTGAAAGTTTTCCACTTTGACATGTGATCTAGCACCATTTGGAGGTCCTACTGAACTCACCATGGTCTAACTGGCTGGTAAAATAGTGGAAGAGGTTCTTACATTTACAGTTTTTAAAAGGTCCAAAACACAAAAAGCTCAAACAGCAAAACAAATTAAGAACCAGCTTTTATTTCAGCACATGCAAGAAGCAGAGAACGGACTGACGGACTGTATGTGCTGTGAGTCATCTTAGGAGTTATGATTGACAGCTTTGAGGAACACCTTCACTGAACGCTTTTATCCAAAGTGCCCTACAGTCCTATGAGTGAGTGCATGTTCAGCATGGGGAATTGAACCCTCGACCCGGGTGAACAGGACCATACTGCAGGTCTACATCTCAGACATGCTACTTACCGTGTTTGCACTTGGAGCATTGCTGAAACACACAAAAAGAAAGCAGGAAATAAGATGAGTGAACCGGAAACCTTACTTGACACAACAAGTAAACCACCGGTCCGTGGCCCGGTGGTTGGGGACGCCTGGATTGTGCAGAACGGGGTGCTACTCAACAGTAGGACAGTGGAACGTATGTTTTTATTTGCCCAGGTGTGATCTAATGTGAAAACTATCCAAGTTATTGTAACTTCAAGAGTCTGACTCACCATGTGATTGCATCCTCCATTCTTCTCAATGCAGATATTGCACTTAGGACACTAGAGGAGGAAAAACACTGAATCAGATATGATTCTGTGATGCTCGAAAACAAGACGGGAACAAGCCACAAGCTGCTTAATACTAATGTAATGTGTGTTAGTGGTTTCACAACTCCAAAATGTTGATTTCAGCACAAATATCAGCTCAGATATCAGTTTGGATTCTAAAATGACATCATGGAAAATGTATGTGCGTGTGTGTCATCAGTCTTTAGTGTGTGCCGTTTGCGTCTCTTAAGTGTTTGTAAGTGTGTATTTGAGTGACTGAGTGTGATTGTGTCATGTGTGAGTGTATGTGCGACAGACCAGGCGTGTGTTGAAGTAACTGTGTGTGTATGTGCACGTCCTTCGTACATCTTTAGTGTGCGCGCTGATGTAGTTGGCTGTCTCCGAGTCGTCGGCACACTTGGTCAGCCACTTCCGGATCGTCCCACAGTCTGTGGGCGCGTGGTACATCTGACGGCATTTGAAACTAGAGGAGACGAAAGAGAAGACCGACATGAAACACACCTGTACTATAAGTTATGACAGGCTAAGGAAGTCCCACAATAGCCAACTTTATTTCTAAGAGTCAAACATGTTAAAGAACCAACCGATGCCTCAACGTTTAGATCTGTAGACACTATAAAACTGTCTTTGTGATAGGAAGAGATGGAGCTTTGTGGGTCAACGCTGGCACTTTGAATGAAATGTGCCTTGCATGTTTACATTCATGATCATATCCATTTTTCATACAAAACAGTCCAGTATGAAGCCTACAAAGAATAAATCTCTTGAGAGTTTGACCACGAGAATGTTTCACGTTACTCCTGACCATATTCTTTTGTACCAACAAAAAATATGCTGGATTTTTCACCAAACTGTTCATCAGGACAATTTAAGTTTAAACCGGTCTGCATGCATGTGTGATTGGTGAATGAGGCCCTGTGTGTGTGTGTGTCTGTAGCTCTGCACACAGTGTGTGTGTCCTACCAGAAAACCTCACTGCAGCGGCTACACTGCACCCTGCGAGCCCGGGGCTCCTGCACCTGGATGACTATGGGACAGTCTGCACCCGGGCACAACTGCAACTGGAAGTGACTCTGGAAGACAGAGAGAGAGAGAGAGAGAGACAGAAAGAGAGAGAGAGACAGAGAGATATAAGACATGACATGATATAAGACATGACAGAGGAATGGTAGGAGGACTCTCTGATGGATCCATCTTCATGAGGTCCACAGGAAAACATTGAAGACTTTCAAGGGGAGAGATGTGGTTAAACAGATCACAACATATGGGTAGACGGGTTTGACTGGGATGGGGGTGATACAACAGCTGCCAACAGATGATATTCAATATCTGGTCATATTCAATATGTGGTCCAGAGACAACGAGAGAGATGGGAGAGAGTGGGAGAGCAACAGGGGGATGCAGATTTAATGCCGTGCATGCTCACTTGGTAAAACAGTGAGTCAGTCTTCCTCTCTCTCACCCCTCTCCCCCCTCCACTAGGGCCTCTCGCTACTCATTTGCAACACACCCAAGCCTCAATGCAGCTCAGAGACACACCTCAACGTAGTCTCTGAAGAGGTAGCGTCTATATTTGTCCTTCAGCTCCTCTCCTGGCAGCAGCGGCAGGACAAAGTCTTCTGGCATCTGCAGGGAACAGTCCTGAGCCATACAGGAGACACCTGGACAGACAGACAGACACACACACACATTCAGGCTCACACACTGACATTTAAAAACACACCAGTTTGCCTTTGTAGGGCAAAGGTCATGACTAGGGTTTAGTAACATAAACGCCAGTGGAGAAAGAAACACTCAGGGTCTGAAATAAACACCCAAGCACCAGTAAAGATTTATAAGTTTATATTTATAAGATAAAGAGGTAATGTCATGTGTTGTTTTGAGACAGTAACATAACGTAGTGAACTGAATTCTGTTGCACCAAACGGGATCCGTTCAGTCCAGTCACCTGATTCAATACAGAACAGCACTGAAAACGACCAGAGAGACATATTCCCATGAAACATGTATTTGTTATTTTGGCTGGGAGAAACTGTTCTTGGTAGGTACTTTATTACTTTAACAGCCTTTGGCAGGTGTGAGACAGACAGAGAGACACACAGAGTCCTGAGCAATGCAAGAACAACCTGCAGAGAAAGACACCATCCTCTGTCCTGAATGCTCCCGGCCCTCTAATATCGCCTGGTTTTCATGTTGAAAGGCACAAAAGCTGCACAATACGCGTAACATGATATAGTGCCGCTATTTTGACAGATATTGCAACACAACTTGGAAAAATATCCATTTAAAAATCTAATTCTCAGTCTGCTCTCCATTTGGATGTGTGTTGTAACAACCAGAGCTCTACAACCCTCCAGAGCCATAGAGGCATCTATGGTGGTGTACTGTAAAACGTGCCTGCTTTGTGATATAGATATTTGACTTGTCTTCTACTAATCTTTTTTTTTTAATTATTATTTCTTTTTCAAGCACTTTTCTGTCACAGGAGAGTTTGAGCCCACTCATACGTGAATACGCTCTGTTTCGGGGGGTTTGGTTCGGTCGACTGGTTCCTACTGGTTCAGTGACCCAGAAACTGGATTGCGGTCATCTATCATCATGTGACCGTCTTCAGTCTGGCTGGTACAGAAACACGTATCAGGACCAACGGGATTTTATCATGTGGACAGACTGAGACGGTCAGCACGCAGCACAGGGACACACACCGAGTCTCACGGGCCGAGAGATGGTGCACACCCATATGCACTTTAACACACGTACAAAGAAACAACTTGTAACTCGTACATGTGCACACCCACACACCCATCTGTCGGCATGCTCACACTCACACACGTCGGACTTCTACGACAATGCAACCTTCAGCTGACAAACAGACGCTCACACACACACACACACTGAGTCAGACACACAGATAAATGAACAGAGACTTGCGAGCGTCAGATCAGACCGAGTGCGTGACTCACCCACTCCCATGCCATCTTTGACCAGTACAGTGCAGTGCTGCTCCCAGCATGCTTTGCAGAAGGAGTGCTGGCAAGGCAGAGCCAGCAGGGCGTCCCTCCGTACGACCTGTAGACACACGCCGCACTGGAGGGACTGGGGGGCCTGAAACACACACACACATTATGTACACACCAACAGACACACTGCACCGTGGAGAGCTGAGCTAAGAGACAAAGTATATATGTGTAAGTATAAAAGAATAACAATTGTTGTATTACTATCTTGTACAGTTACAGAATTTAGTAGCTTTAGATTTTTCACACAAAACTGAAAACAACAAACAACTGAAACCACGGACTGACATCAACATTTCTTTTTAAATCAGGCCACACTGTTGGCTTTACTTGTACGTATGAAATCAGAATCACGTTATTCACCAAGTAAATGTTTACCAGGAAATGATTTACTCCATTAGAACAATAAGAGAACCTTTCATTACAGGTATAATGGTGATTCAATACCGACAGTAACACTGACACACCCATGACTCAGTAAAACCTCTTCAAGGGTATGATGGGTTTTATACAGTGTTTATCGATGCATGTGTACTGGCTGAGACGTTTTCCTCGTAGTCGAGTACAGCTGCAACATTTACAACAAATCAAGAAAGATGGCCGACTTGCTCCCTGGTCAACACAACAACCACCACAGGCTGTCTGCAGGTTTAAATCAAGTTCACACTTTTAAGAACTTGTTGATGCGATAACGAAGTTTGGCAACTGAAATAAACATGAGAATGAAAACTGATAAGTCAGACTTACCCACCCCACGGGGATCAATAAAGTTTTATCTTATCTCAGAATATGGGTGTGACCGGGCTGACTTCTCCCCAGAAAAACATTTTTAAGACCTCTAAAACTAAATCTAATTGTAGTGAAGACCTTTTAAGGCCTCGATACTGTGATTTACGACATGTTAAGACCTTCCAGAAAACTTCTTTGACCATTGTACTATGACGTCTCTCTCTCCCACTCTGGTACTCACAGTGACTGATCTGCAGGTGCTGCTGCTGGGCTGGACCAGGGCGTCTGACAACAGCAGAGACAAGTTGGACTTGTATCTATGGGGCACATGAGCAGAGTGAGTGCCAGTCAATACAGAGGAAATTAATCAGGCAGATTTAAAAAATGAGGCAGCCCCTCCTTTGGGCCGACCTGTGGCAAATATGTCAATCAGTGCAGTTTTGAAAATGGTAGGATGTATCATTTCACCAAATTGAGTCAAAATGTGATTATTGGTGTCTCAGACGATGGATGGGGACCAATACAGGCACAATGCGAAGGAAATGGGGGGAGCAGGGAAGGAAATAAGGGAGAATGAGGGTGAAACATTGTGAGAAAGTGAGGGTGGACGAGAGAAAAATAGGGGGAAGAGAGACGAAGAAAGAATCAGGATGAGACAAAGAATCAGAGAAACGAGAGACAGAGGAGTCGTACCTTTCCTGGATTTGTGAAACCTGCCAGTGAAAATGCACGAGCACCAGCTTCGCTACCGCCGGTAAAACCTGGGGGAGGGCAGGGCAGAGAGAGAGGAAGTTAGTGTGTTGCTTCAGTAGAAATGTGGTGACAGAGGAACCTGGTATACCCAATTCACCGTTTTTACTGTAATTCACATTGATCCTCGGGGTCAGAAAGCCTGGAGGATGTCAAATTAAATAGAAACGGGAAAATCTGGAATACACTTTCCCCTCCTTCACCTGCTACCATCGAGGTACCTTTGAGCAATCACAGTTTAAGACTGTGGTTGTACTGGTCAGCCCCAGGTGTGAATGGGTGTAACTGTATGAATGTGAAGCTGGAAATGAGCATGCATGCTCAGCCAAGTTTCCCTTGATAACTAAAGGGTAAAAAAACATCCCAGTGTGGATGGATGAACCTGAAAGACCACATTCACGACAATATCACCTTCTCTGATGGTACCATGATCACAGCGGTTGTTGTTAGCCTGCCTCCTTAAGCCTCAAAGTGAGGATGAATGAACCTCACTGACTGCAGATTACAGATTACATTTTGAGCACGCCTACTCTGAAGGCGACAGTATACCCACAACAAATAGAAACAGTTGGACAAGTCACCACATGGAAGTGTGTGTGTGCTCACTGCAGCTTTGTGTTATTTTTCTATTCATAAGAGATTAAAGAGGAAACTGTAACGTAGGAAAACCCAAAACAGCAGTGACAAAAACCTAGAACAACAAAGGCAGCTGAGGGGAGATGAGGATTTTGAAGCTGTTCACTCTGTCATGAAGGTAAAGATATCCTCAGCATGCCAAGCTGAGCACAGAGATGTAAATAAAATCAACTAGAAAAGGATATGGAGACAGTTTTCTACTAGGCCACCAATCATGTGATATCCAAGACCAACTGATGGTCACACAGCAGCGGGTGGTGGGCGAACAATTCACATAGTTCGTCCAGCGAGCCTGCCGAGTCCGAAGCCTTTTTTTCCTGCAAGAATGTGTCTCATTGGCCACAGCCAACTGGGCTAGCGGCGACATACACACCTTCAGCGCGGCGGCCACGTTGTTGACCTCTTCCATCAACACCCTCTGACTCTCCTTGTACGTCAGACAGGTGAACATGTACTCCTCGGGGTCGAAGGAGTCGGCGCCCTGCTGCTCCACGTCGCTGGCCACGCCGTCATAGTAGCCCGCGATGTCCCCCTGGTCCTCCTCCTCTCCTCCGTCATCATCCTCATCCTCCTCTTCCTCAGAGTTCACCCCGAAGTCTTCCTCGTTGCTGTCCGAAGCCTGGCTGTTCATGTCCACAGACATCCAATCGACTGAATCAATCAACCGGACAGGTAGACGGGCCCGCCTACCTACCGGATCCTGGCTGTCCAATTGGCTGAAATGTCTCGTTTGGAGCTCTGTCTCGCCCCCTACACGTTTCTTCCCCCCCTGCTCCCACTTGCTAGTGTCTGGGAGGACTACACTACCCAGAGACACCTGCTCTTCCTGCCTGTATGCAGCACATACGGAGCACGCTCAGCAGCAGCGGAAGAAGCAGAAGAAGTCGCACTCCCCGTCACTCATCTGGAAGGCTGGACACAGGAGGAGCTGAGGAGAGAAACAAAAGACTGGGAGGAGGAGAGATGATTGGAGGAAGGAAGATAGGTAAGAGGAGAAAGGAATAGAGGGCGAGAAAGAGGAAGGAAGGAAGAAAGTGGTGAGTGAAGAAGATCATTGGATGGAATTGGATATAAGGAGGGGGAGTATAGGACAGAAATGAGGATAAGAAGGGGGGAGGGGGAAAAAAAGACAATATTATTAAAATCTACTATTAAGACTTTCCGTCTTTCTTAGTCTGGTACGCGTTTACTGGCTTCACACACGTTTGCCATTTCCAAACTCCATATGTATTCCAGACCTTACCTTTTGGCTGGACAGTAAGATGTTTGGCGCTGTTCAATGCATGCAGACAGTGGCAGGGCAACATGACTTTCATCTACAGTTGATAATTCTTAACAACAAATGACCGTATTTCTCCAGTCTTTCAGTCCAATTCCCAAGTCTGGGAATTGCCAAATTAAATTTCAACATTTTTCCAGTCTTACCAAACCGGTGGAGGAACCCTGTTTTTAGTTCGCTTCAGTGCACTCTTACACTTGAGCACACTTTGTATATTATCAGGACAATACAAGCTAGCTGGGCATCGTCCCAAAGCCGATCGGTTTAAGCACCACAGCCCATTTGACTTGACACACAATAGTAACTATATTGAGCTTTCTTAGGAACAGGTTGGTGTTTTCCTTTTCAAGGGTTCAATATTATGATGAATCATTTTACGTCCCTTATTTGCTGTTATTTATCCATTTATTCCCTGTTGAGATGATGGACTTTGTTAAGGGAAATCTGGCCAAGACAGCAGCAGTTCAGTTTAGCTGCAGACATAAAACAATAAAATCATATAATAAATAATAGATACGGTGATGGTAACAGACAGGACGGACTAGAACACTGTCATTAACTCTCATTAACGGTTTGGAGAGTAGCTCGGTGGTGAAGCTGCGTTCACAGACTGCTGTGGTTTGATGATACTGACACGTGAGTGTGGTTTTTCCTAAGACTCGGTGTACTGCGTTTTGGAACTCAACTCTTCAGGTGGTTTTCATAAGTATTTAAAGTATTTTTTCCCACAATGCTTTGTGTCCCCCAACATGATAAAATGGATCAGGTTGTGTCCGTCAGTCCGTCCAACATGATAACTCACGGACACCATTGGTCCGATTTTGACAAATCTTGGAGGGGTGATGCATCTCTGCCTTTAAAAAAAACCCTACACTGACTGGCCTAAGGGGGGCGCAATGACTACATGTCAACATTTCAGAATCTGAAAGATCATAACTCCGACACCAAAACCATACATTGGTGTTGTAAGGAGGGACTCTTCCAACAAACGTCCCTACGCAGAACTCTTATTAACTCAGTCGTGGTCGTCACAGATCTCCTCTGCACTGAAAGGAAGCCTAAACCTAGTCTGCAGCATCTCTACTCATGGGTCAAGGAGCCTTTCCACTGGCTGCACCCTAAAGGTCAGCAGACACAGGCAACAATTAGCCGGCAACTAACAGCATCTTCTGTTATATAGTCTACATACTACATACTACATTATTCCAGTTGGTCTAGTCTGGGTTGCTTATCCTCATTTGCTGTCCATGTATCTGGATACTATTTTCTCTAGCATGATTTGGAGAACAACAACAATCCTCCGGACTACAGCTGCATGATCATAACTGAAACGACGGCCAAAATTACTTTGCTAGATGGCAATGATTAAATGCAATTGTCGGTCTTGATGATTCGAGGAACAAAAATATATGACTATGCAATGATCTATAATTACCAACTGTGAAAAGTAAAATGGCGATACATGATTATACACGATGAATTGTGCAGCCCTGATTTCTCCAACATAGTTTGGAGAAGCATTTCAATCCTCCAACACACCTTCAGATCCTGATCCGGTCCTGTGGTTCTCAACCAAGGTGCCCTGGTGTGAGTTCAAATCTCTCCAAAAATCAATGCCAACCAACAGCAACCCAAAACACCAGCAGCCACATGAAAGCTCAGTTGATCGTGTTTATAATTGCACTTTTTATCTCCAAGGCAGTGCCATATTGGAGTTGGGGCCCACGGCTAGCAGCTCACTGTGTTTACCTGATATCTTCTATTATAAGTCAATTTGTTTGACATTTCCAAGCAATCAATAATATTGAGTGGCTTGGAATCTCAAGTGTGTGCTGTGAATTCAGGGTAGGAAATTAACACCAGCTCTGGTCAAAAACGTGCCGATATTTGGCTGGAGCTGGTACGTTTGTGTGCTCTACTAGACACCAGTAGGCAACATTGTTTGGGAGTTGTGAACAGTTTGGTAGCCAGTGAGTTTTGATAGTCACTTGTCAATGTGGCATGTTGATGAGAAGGTTTCCTACTCCTGGCGATGACACTAAAAACATTCAGTTAGCATGGGCCTTGTGGTTCCTGGACTTCGGGTGACATTAACAAGACCTGATTTCAAGACCATCCTGTAGCCACGTGACCCCCAAAGTCTTTGAAAACCACGACTCATTCAAAGTATCTTCCAGATGGCAACGTGCCTGGCAGCCACACTGAATTGGTGCTCCGTTTCTTTGTTTACGTTTTGATTAAAATTGATGTTGCTTGTGAATTCCCTTGGCACCGTCTGTGAGGTTTAGTTGCCCTTAGACAATGTGCAACTCTATAAATTGTCAATATGTCTGCGGACGATTGTCACAAAGACAAATTCCTGTTCGTTTATTGTACTTGGTTTGGTGGTCATTTGGTTCCCCACCATTTTATACCCACTCCTAATAACGTGCACCAATAACGGCTCAACAAGAAGGGTTGGGAAATCACCACTGGCTACCAAGTACTGCAAAGTTTGGCTTTAGGTGGTACATGTACCAACCATTATGGCAGGTAGCCATCGTTTGGAGGTTCTTTCACTTTCCACAAATAATGTTTGGCTGGTGGAAAGGTCAAACTAGCTGCTGCTGGTTGGAAACTACCAGACACTGTGTGGAGTATGAAAACAGGCTTCCTGCTCCGACCACAGATTATTTGCATGAATCTTTCACTCACACGGTTTACCATTTAGTGTGATAGTTGCTGTAATTGTTTTGCTATATATCTCCAGAAAGGATTATGTTACACTTCTTTATCCCAAATTATCCATTTCTCTTTAATATGATTTCTTTGCCTAAAATATTATCCCACCAGCCCAACCACTAGCCCAGTGGCAGGATGGGAAAACCACACAATCCAAATGTGGTTAACTCTTTGGCTGTCTCTGGTATACGCTACATGGCCAAAAGTCAGTGGACACCTGACCATCACACCTATATGAACTTGCTGGACATCCCATTCTAAAACCATGGGCATTAATATGGAGTTGGACCCACTCTTCTGGGAAGGCTTTCCACAAGCTTTTGGAGTGTCTGTGGGAATTTGTGCCCATTCAGCCAAAAGAGCATTAGTGATGTGTAGTCAGGCAGCGTTCTAATTCCTCCCAAAGGTGTTATATGGGGTTGAGGGCAGGGCTCTGTTCCTCCAATCGAGTTCCTCCACACCAAACCCGTTTAACCATGTCTTTATGGACCTCGCTTTGTGCACAGGGGCTCAGTCATGCTGGAAGAGCAAAGGGTCTTCCCCAAACTTTTCCCACAAAGTTGGAAGCGCCCAATTGGCTAAAATGTCTTGGCTATCCTGTAGCATTAAGATTACCCTTCACTGGAACTAAGGGGCCAAGCTCAAACCCCCAAAACAGGGTGGCTGAAACACCTGAACTCTTAGTAGGGGTGTCTACTGACTTTTGGCCATATAGTGTACGTGACTATTCTTCTTGGCAGCTAACCAGCCTTCACAGCATGTTTTATATTCCAAACACCGAGTGGGCGTGTAAAACAGCGAGAGTGAATTTTAGGGTTTACCAGACACTGTGGCCTGTGGACAAAAGGTACTTGTGTTAGCTGGCGAAAAGGCTAGCTAGCCCAGATCTAGAGGCCAGGGGTTGTTGCTGGAGCTGGTCCAAGGGCCCTCCCTCCCTCGCAGCCTGCACAGTTGATCAGATCACAGCCTCACCCACCCTGCTCACCGTGTGACTCGCTGCATTTCTAAGCTGCATGCAATTCAAAAACCTCTCCTCTTTCCTTTCCCTGTCTGTCTGTGTGGTCCCACCTCTGTGTTCTCTGAATGTCCAGCTTTGGATTGAACTCCACTAAAACAGGATTTACAAAAATCAGCTCTTGCTTGCATCTCTTTATTTTTTGTCCCATTTTACACTGTAGCTGTATAAAAACACGTGCGGGACCACAGGGCACGCGCAGAGGCTTAATGTAACGATTTAAAGGATTAACCGGTGACGCTTTAGCTACTGGGACGAGAGAGACGCACACACTGCGGTCTGATCCAAAGTTATACCGGCCAGCATTAACAACCGAAATCTCTGCAAGTAGAAAACAGAGAAGTAGTGCGTGTTCGTCCAGACGCATAACTGGGCGCTCACTATGAACGCAAGTAGAAAACGCACTAAATAAAGCGTGATTTCCCCCCCGGGTCGATTTAGCACCGGCCATAAGTAGGCTTATGTCGACCTGTGATCTTGGCGAACCTGCGAGGTTAGGGACACGGGATCAGGGTAGTTGTTGGCTCCGGGGTTCAAATATGACTTCGCAAATATCTGGTCGGATCGAAAACGCAGCGGCCGGCCAGCCAGCCCGGTGCCAGCCCATCAGCAGACGAATGCTCACATTCCGCCCGGTCCGGGCTAAAAATAGGCAGCAAACTGGGTGACATACATATTGCTAGGCTAATATATCAGAGCGACTCAGCTAGATCGCGTAGATATACGTGGGGGATGGGAAAAGGGGGTTTCGGGGCGAGATAAACAACAAAAACAGGTTTTTTTTTGTTTGTTTTTTGGTTGGTAGCTAGCTGCAAGGGCCACGCGCATTCAATCCGACTTGTGTCCAGAAACTACAAGGCAGCAAAGTCAATTTCACAGAACGGCTGGCTAACGTTAGCCGGGGTAGCTTCCCGACTAGCATGTTGGCGTTAAATTCAACAGCGAAGTAACGGCGTGCCGAACCCACGGCTCTGAATGGTAACCCGGTCGGGTTACTTTGAGAATAAGCTTTCAAAACTTTACAAAGAAAGAAAAACAACGGCGTCTATTGTTCCCTGCCGCGAATCTGATAAAATACCAGCTAGCTAAGTTAGCAACCCCCCCCGCTGTGCCACCGCATCTCACCCACTCCAGTCCGGGGATTGACATGTAAACAAGGCCTTCTGGAGCTCGATAACAAACAGACGGACACAAACAACAGTAGTTACTTCCCACCGGACCGAGTGGTTCACATGTACCTTTCGGAGCAGCGTCGGGTCGTCTTGCAACGAAAGCCAAAAGTGGTTTGTGGGGATCCAGAAGGCGACCTAGACTCGTCGCTGGGTAGGCGGAAGGCAGACGGTTACAGGGGTATTTATAAATTACGTCACTTCCGCGTCTCTCATGTCGAGCTTCATCTCTTTGCCAGGAAAGTATCCAAGTATTTTGTGTGTTTACTGTCCATAACACAGCAGTATAAAAACAAAACACTTTTTACCCTTGATTTATAATTTAGGGTTTGACCTGTATGGCTTGTTAACAGCTCAGACTCATTCTGATATCCAATACCTTATCAATATCTAATAAAGTCAAGTCAAGAACTTTATTTGTCACATACACATACATGTAGTGAAATGAAAAGTGGCAATGCTCACGGGAATGTGCAAGAGGGCAGTATAATAAATCTATATTTGATCATTTTGAAAAAGCATCTGAAACAGCATTTAGACCATCATGGGACAATAAAACTCTTTAAGGCAGGGTGACCCATCATACCTTTTCAATGGTAGAGGAAACTCTGGGATACATTAAGCCTTTAAATGTGGAATACAAAACCATAATGTGCAAAGAACATACAACTTCATAACAGGGTTTACAGACTGTTTCTATGTAGCTGTGGTCATGAAGGAAGCTCCATCATATCAGCAGTGGATGATGCAGATTGTCCGATAGCTGATATTTACTATTTATTGTTCCATTTAGGCAAATTAAGTTCAACAACCATCTGACTCTGACATAAAAAAAACTGTAATTATCCATTTAAGTGCCAATAACTCTAAAGTGCAATAAAGGACAAATCAGACACTATCACTAATCCTACAATATTGACATTGAGTGTTTCTGTAGTACTCAATTGTGACCCTTTGGTATTTTCCTCTCCTCTGGTATCACTATACTATTCTGAGAATATTCCTATAGGGCCTTTTAGTTTTGCTGTGATATCTGTATAGTATCCTTCAATTTATTATGGGATTACCAATATATTTATTTTTTGTAAGGGATATAATAATGGAGTGTAATTTATTTCACAGGGAAAATTGCTTTTTTCCAGGTACAGTGGAAGTGTTGCATTGGAGGTAACTGTTAAAGTATGGGAGCCATGTCACTCTAAACGACGCATTACTCTCTGCTGTGCTTCTCAGCAGCACTGAGAGTCGAGAGGGTGAAGCCTGTGGGATTAATGCATTGATAATTGGTTCAGAATTGCTGACGAGGAGGAAACTATCCAGCATCATCTAATGCGCCTTCATGCACAGAGGATGTCATTCAGAACTGTTCAATCAGTCGCTATAGATGCTAAATAAAATTTTAAAAAGATCTATGAAATGTTGTGTAGTTTATGCTGTGATCTTTATGAAACTAATGGATTAACTAGTGACATTTCCAGGACTAATATGTTTATGTTCAAGGGTTTCTATTGTTCAGGGTCTTGTTTTGGCTAGCCACAAACTGACACATTTCCTTTTTTATTATTATGTGAATGACAAATGAAACAAAGGAATTAAGGCTTTCAGGCTCAAAAACACAATTTACACATTCCATGACTTTTCCTGGTTTCCGAGGACTGCAGGAACCTCGTCTCAAGTAACAAAGGCTGCTACACTGTCAGAACTGTTAACATAGCTTCAGAGATATGAAAGTGATGGAAGAGTGTATATTTTACTGCGTCTCAGCACAGCGAGTGTACTGTGTGGCTGTACACGCTCCGTGCTGTTTGTGTGTGCTTGTGTGCCCTTGAGCCGTCCTGGAAAACCCTGAACTCCTGCGTAATCTCTCCCTGGGTGTCCCTTAATCTGAGATTGGCTCAAATCCATGCATGGAGTGTTGCTGAAAAAAGGTGACAAACAAAAATAAAATCTTGCCAGGGTGAACAGTGAAGGTCTTCACACAGTGAGGACGTGTAACTGTTGCTGATTTGGGAAAAAAAGAGTCTTGTTGCTTTACAACCAAAGAATTAGTCTTGGACCTTTTGTGTACAGATGAGAAAAATGACAAAACTGAGTGTAAGAGTAATCTGTTGTTTTACTGGCATTTGTTAGAAAAATACTTTTGATACAAAAACATTGTTTACTATTTTTAACAGTTTTCATCTGCTGTCTAACACCTATACAGACATGGCGTGAAAGAGAGACGAGGGTGTGAGAAAAAGAGAGAGAATGAATATGAAAACTGATACAGAATGAAGCAGAAACAACTGAACCTCCAGGGATGTAGCAGCCGAACTGGGAGAGGGAGGGAAGGGGTGTGAGAGAGAGAGAGAGAGAGAGAGAGAGAGAGAGAGAGAAAGAGGGAGAGGGAGTGTGTCATCTTAGAAATATGTTGCTGTCGGGCGATAACCCAATTCCAATGCTGGTTATTTTCATGTTTCATCACCTTAATAGCGAATGTTCCCCGTCATGATGTACACCTATTTAACAATAACTGGCAACACCTTGTGGAAGGCAGTGTGTATTTTTAGAGGTTACTTCATGTTGTACCAGTGGGCGTACGTCGGAAGTCCAAGGGAAGCAAAATGCCGCTTCATTGTGACTTTAACTGGAACTGAAGGATCTCACGGTCCTCTCACGGGGAGCCCAGGGAGTAACAACAGGTAACAACGAGGACCTGCAGGAGAACAGGTCTGAGTGTGTTCCCGGCTTTCTGTCCACAGAGAGTTCACGCTGACCTACATCTGCTGCTGCTGTGGACTAGTGTAGCAGAGGATACCCCGTTCCACCTGATGTCACCTCAACTCCTGTCACACTAAGTACTTGGTTTAAATCAGCCGTGGAGACAAAATGACACGAAGAGCAACGTTGGGGTCCTGCAGGGTGCAGCCGGGGACGCTGCCGGTCTCTGTTAGCATGACAAACGTAGTCAGCCTTCATCATGTTGCAGTCTCTTGAGACAAATACGTCAACATCAACATCATAACAGACTAATAAAAGCACAAAATGGATGCTTGGATGGTTTTCCTGGGAATGGGTTTTATTTCCTGGCTACTTCCTGTTTGTGTGTTGTTTTTTTTCTAATTGGCACGTATCTACACCCAGCTCTCTGATTGGGCAAAGCCACCCCCACCTATCAGCCTGATGATCAGTAACATATACAGGGATGTTGGGGGCAGAGCAAGCCACCTCCTAAATACCTACCAAGGTGGGCCAGACTCTCTCACTACAGGACAGAGCTCGCTCGCTCGCTCGCTCTCAGGGCCAAGCAAAAAAACGTTTTCACATATTTGAACCACATGAGGCTTAATCCTACTTTCAAGGTACTTTAACGGCTTCAAAGTAAATATCAGTTGCAGGAAACGGTCCATCGAGTGCTCTTTTAATTCGGAAAATATTTGGCACCGTGTTAACAAGCGCTTCTCTTCCCAGGCTTGTTTGAACCTGAAACTGAACCCGAGCTTCCACAGTGTTTGGCTTGTGAGCAAGAGGAGGATAATTCTTTCTGCCAGCTTTTGCTTTTTGATCTCATCATACTTTCTCAAAGGGGAACAAGTGTTTCTCCTGCCCTCTCTTCTCCCGTTTAGTCGTCTTCTTCTTCTTCAGTCCGCTGGCGCTCCCTCCACCCTCTTCTTCCTCTTGTCTGTTCTGGGGCCAGGACATGGCCAGGGTCTCAGCGGCTGTCTTCGCTCCAGGACCTCCACCCTCCTCCCGCTCCTCGTCGGACGACAGCCCACCGACCCCCTCTCCGTCCTGGGTGTGAGTCAGACCCGAGGCCCCTGCAGCCCCGGGCCCCTGGTTCTTCTTGCCATAGCGCTGCTGAAGCCTCTCTCTGATCAGAAGACCCTTCACCAGTAGAGTCCAGTTGGAGATCACTCTCTTCTCTCGTTTCTGGAAAACGGAGAAGAAAAGGTTTTTTGGTGCTTGTACAGATGTTGGGTAAAGGGTTTTAGAAACTGGTCTGGCTTTGGAAATGTAAAAGATCTGAAGTGGCTACAGGATGGATCCCTGTTGTGTTATATCAGACCGAGAGGAGAAAAACACACATTTATTTATATGAAAATATTGAAGATTATTACTTTAATAATCATGATCATAATTGGCCATCGTTCTTTGTCTAGCTCACACGATTACACTCACAGTAACATTTAAAAGTCAACATGGGTCACACGAGTTTAAACCCATTAAAACATTAAAACCCAGTCCAGCATACAGCACAGGGCCAACGTGGGGCCAACACAAGGTCAACACGGGGCCAACACGTGGCCAACACGTGGCCAACACGGGGCCAACACAAGGTCAACACGGGGCCAACACGGGGCCAACACAAGGTCAACACGGGGCCAACACGGGGCCAACACAAGGTCAACACGGGGCCTGTTTGCTGGGACACAAGCACGTACACGTGCACGAACACTCACATCTCTCTCCTTCTGTTTTTGGAGATGCTGATCTTCCAGCCAGGCTGCTCGGAGCACCTCCTCATGCTCCTCACACACGATGTAACCGTCAGTCCTGAAACACACACAGACACAGACACAGACACAGACACAGACACAGACACAGACACAGACACAGACACAGACACACACGTCTTCATTATAAATAACAACTGTGAGTGAAACCTTTAACAGTCACATGTCTGGGTCATCTCTGTTTGATTCATCCTATCAGGTGGGCGGGGCTTACCACCCCAGTAGGTAAGGACCAGAAGGCTACATCCCCTACCCCCTGCTGTTTAACTGTTCCTGTCAGAATGAGGCGTCTTACACGGCGTGTGAGTATCCTCCGTGGAAGTCGAAGCCGGTGACGGCTGGAGCGGCGTCCAAGTCCAGCTTCCTGGCCACGCGGTTGAGGTTGGGCAGCCGGAGGTGAACACAGCCCACTGGTAGCATGCAGGGCTTGAACAGGTAGACGTTCCCGTAGTCGTTACGGGGAACCTGAGGGAGCCGACAGACGCAGCAGGTAAACAATACAGCTGGGTTAAAGGGAAACGCCACTGAATTCCTGCATCAGGTTTTATTCTGATCTCAGACCTGCAGGGCGTTTTTTACAACGCATGTCTACATGCCGGGACACTTTCTCTCCGTGTTTCTCCTTCTGTAGATCTCCTAATGTGACTATGAGGCATCATGTATAGTTGCTGTTTTCTTCATATCACTCATTGCTGCATGTACACTGATAGTTTTATAATGTTTCCATACAGACTATATTTCAGATCTATTAGTATGTTTACTTTTAATGTCTCAAATTGTGCACCTTGCTTTTAAAGTCTCCTGATTCAGTTTTTGCCCAGTTTTCTTTTTCTCTAGTTTATTGTAATCTTGGTGTTTTTATGTGATTTTAATGTGTGATGTAAAGCATCTTCAGTACCTAGAAAAGCACTATACAAATATAATGTAGTATTATTAGTGTTAGTAGTTTTTACAGTATATGTGTCACATTCTGCATTCATGTCTCTGTTCCAGTGACTCCTCCTCCTGCTGCCATTTGTCCACACTAATGATGCTGTAACCAAACCCCATCTATAACCACAGTCAGTTACAGTGTGTTTTCTCTGCAATATCCATTTCCTGTTCTCTGCTGCTCTGACCCAGTTTCCCCCCGGGGATCTTTCAGGTTTCATCTCATCCCACGCTACCTAACCTAGACGGGGATACAATGCACACGCAGTACGTTGTCTAACGCTGTACAGATCACATTTCTGTGCAGCGCCCGGAGGCCTACCTTCCCGTCCACAGCTAACGGCGGCTGGTACTCCTCCGTCTGCCAGTCTCCAAACAGAGACAGGTCGTTCTCCTCCTTCTGCTCCGACGCCATCCTGGCCTTACGGGAGCGATTGGAGAAACCCTTCACCATCTGACGGAGAGATCGATCATTAGATGGATCTCCATTTCTGATTTCTATACATGGATCATTCTTTCCCCATCAACACAAACAATCAGATGAATGAACTCCCTGTTACTCAAACCATTTTGAGACGGATGAATCGCTTAACGTCAACAAACTGGTTTAGTGTTGAAAACAAATAAAAATGTGAGCACACATTTTTTTAAAGTGGCCGTCCCTTGAGAATTTAGTCAATCGATTATTGATTTTTCTGCATCAATGCAGAATCGTTCAAGAGAGAATCGCCCCCCCCCCCCCCTATTATACATAAGTACTGTTCTTTGATATCATGTTTGATCTGGTCATGTTTCATCCAAAGAAAGACGAATTAAACTGGAGAAAAAAAAAGCAGGAGGATGGAGGGAGGAGGAGAGGAAACAAACGAGAAAAACAGGAAAAGTAAGAAGAAGCGTCTCTCACCTTGTACGGCTCCTCCCCCAGCCTGACGGTTCGTGCTTCCTTCAGCCAGGTGTCTCTGGAGTGCAGGGTGTGGATGCAGTCTCTGCAGAAACAATAGAATAGAATAGAATAAACACAACGCAGCACTCTTGCTCAAGGGCACTTCAGCAGGGCAGACGCTTGCTTGAACTCGCCTCTCTACCCACGAGGCCACCCAGCCTAACTCCACATCTCATACTCTAACCCAACCCCAGTTTGTGGGTCGCTATCACACTGACAGTGTCGCCACCTAGAGGCCGGCACCACTAATGACTCAACGTTATGACACAGCCACAGTGAAGCAGTTGTAGTATTACCTATGTACCGTTGTAGTATTACCTATTTAGCCGATCGGCGCCATCTGCAGGCCACTGCAGCGCAACGACCACTGTCATTCATACATTCATACATGAGCAATTCAACACGACTGAACACAACAAGAATAAAGGAAGTAAAAACTAACAGTATAAATGTCTGTCTTAAGAGACGATTTAAAAGTGCTGACGCTGATTTCCCCCTGGAGGGTTTTCCAAAATGACAGCTCATCCCCGAGCGGATGGTTTGCCCCTGACCTTGAGTACACCGGCTCCCCCCGGCAGTATCCCAGGACGGCCGCCGTGGAGGGGTAGATGGCTTCGTACTTCAGCAGGTGTCTCTTCAAGGCGTACAGAGGGTGGTTCTTATACTCCACCACGGAGGTAGGAAGAGGCTTGTCTAGCAGCTTGGTTTGGAGCTGGGCGAGCGACACAGGGAGGGAGAGAGAGAGAGAGAAAATTGTTTTTGAAGACAGGAGTTAGAACTTGACTCTGATTTCTAATGTCCTGTGTGTCTCCCTGTCTCACCTCCCTGTCTCTCTGTCTCACCTCCCTGTCTCCCTGTCTCACCTCCCTGTCTCTCTGTCTCACCTCCCAGTCTCTCTGTCTCACCTCCCAGTCTCCCTGTCTCTCTGTCTCCCTGTCTTCCTGTCTCACCTCCCTGTCTCTCTGTCTCTCCTCCCAGTCTCCCTGTCTCTCTGTCTCCCTGTCTTCCTGTCTCACCTCCCTGTCTCTCTGTCTCTCCTCCCTGTCTCCCTGTCTCCCTGTCTCACCTCCCTGACTCCCTGTCTCTCTGTCTCACCTCCCCGTCTCTCTGTCTCTCAGTCCTTCTGTCTCCCAGTCTCACCTCCCTGTCTCTCTGTCTCTCTATCTCTGTCTCACCTCCCTGTCTCTCTGTCTCCCTGTCTCTCTGTCTCCCCTCCCTGTCCCCATGTCTCCCTGTCTCTCTGTCTCTCTGTCTCACTTCCTTGTCTCTGTGTCTCCCTGCCCACCCGTCTCCCCGTCTCCCTGTCTCTCCGTCTACCCATCTCTCTGTCTCCCCGTCTACCCGTCTCTGTCTCCCCATCCACCCGTCTCTCTGTCTCCCTGTCTCCCCGTCTCCCCGTCTCTCTGTCCACCCGTCTCACCTCCTTCTCCTCCTTCATGTCCCTCTCATCCTCGGGTCCCAGGAACGGCTCCAGTGTTTCCGCCCACCAATCGTCGTCCACCCGCCTCTTCCTGGATGACGTCATCCAGGTGGGGTCATACTTCCTGCCCAGGTCCTTCAGGCGGCCCTCCCCATCAACGGACACCACATACGTCACCGGCGCTGTTGCATTCTGGGAGCAGAGCTGCGGCAGCCCGACGCCGTGCTCCACGTCCACGCAAACCCAGGAGGAGGTTTTCTCCAGGTACACCTCCAACCACTCGTCGGCTCCCGGCCCGTCTCTCTTTTTCCCGCTCCTTCGCTTTGCCGCTTTGCTCGTCCCTCCTTCTTCCTCATCATCATCTTCTTCCTCTTCCTCCAAGCACTCGTCCTCTTCTTCGTCCTTTACTTTATTTTTCCCTTCACCACTCCTTCGCTTGTTGTTGTTGTTATTGCTCGTCTTGGCTTTGCTCTTCCCTTTTCCCCTCTTCCCCTTCCTGGATTTAGCCCCGCCCTCTGAATCCTCACTATCTTCTTCACCGGTCAGCTGAAACTCCTCCTCATCGCTGCGCCCTTCCTCCATCTCCTCCTCCTCCCCGTCACTGTTGCTCTCCTCCTTGTAGCTGACCTTCGAGGCGATGCTGCGGCGTTTCGCGTTCTTCGGTTTCTGCCCTCCCGGCGTCACGCTCTTCTTCTCCTCCTCCGCCTCATCATCTTCCTCCTTTATTTCCTTCTTCTTGGCTTTCTTTCCTCCGCTCCCTCCCTTGGTGCTCCCCCCTCCAGCGGGTCTCTTGGAGCCAGGGGTGACCTTGGGCTCAGGGGTGACCTTGGGGTTCTTTCCTGAAGGGCCACCAGCAGTTTTAGCCTGTTTGCCCTGTAGAGAGGATGGGTGAAATGTTTGGGAGCACAAACCCAACATGACCTCAACTCATACGGTGTAATAAGCTGGTAATAAACACGCAGGGGGCAATAAGCATAAACTTGGCACAAATATTTCAGCATAGAATTAGACTAAATCAGATAAATCAGATTTCTACCAGTCATACATTCCAAGCTGAGCAGATGGTCGGTACCTTGGCAGGCGGACGTTTGAGAGAAATCGGCTGCAGAGAAAGAACCAATCGGCAGAAGAGCTGCAGGGACCTCAGGACCAATAGGAACAGCTGCAGGAAACACAACGTGCACAGCGGAGCTCAGAACCAGGATGACGCTCCAGCCACGATAAGGACAATAAAGTTGTATTCTATTTTACTCTACTGAAGGATCTGCAGTAATATGGACGAGTGTGGTGGAGTTGCTACTAACGTGTGTCATCTCCTGGTGGGTTCTGGCTGAGAGGCTGGCCAGCCGTCTCTCCAGCAGCGCCCTGAGGTCCGGACGCTCCTCATAGGCAAGACTGGGGTTCATGGTGAATGTAGCTCCAAACCTGGAGAGAGATAGAAAGCAGTTGTAAGTCCATGACACACACAAACACACTCACACACACACTCACACACACTCACACACTCACACACTCACCATCTGAGCAGTCCAGAGAGGTAGTTGTGGTCGATGCGGTCCTTGGCCACCATGGTGAAGTGGGTGGGCAGCAGCGACAGAGTGATGGCCAGCACGTCTGGTTGGCTGCACACGCGGTTCCGGAACATCCCATTGGCTATCAGGCACATCAGGTGGACCTAACGGACCAACCAGCAGTCAGAGGTGAAGCAGAGATATTGCAGTCATTTTAGAAACTGTGTGTGTGTGTGTGTGTGTGTGTGTGTGTGTGTTCACCTTGTGTGTGTCCATCAGCAGGTCCTTGTTGAAGCGGTTGACCATCCGTCTCAGGTACGTCTCAAACTCCGCCTTCCTCTTCTCCCTGGCCAATCAGGATTAGTGATTAATCGGTAGTTATGATGGAGTAAAACTGGCAGCTGAAGCTTCTGCAAGGTCGCATTTGTTTCAAAAAGTGTCCCATTGGTCAAACTACACAGAAACCCGGTTATGGCAACTGAAACGTGCACGTATGTACCCGTCCACACACGTACACTCACCTTTTCTGCTTCTTGCGCAAGAGCTCTGGAGTCTCAATCTCGATCTCTACTGGCTGTGAGGGCAGGACCAGTTCTGGTCCTGCTGGGCCCAGAGGTTCAGCCAGCTCTGAAGAAGACACACACACACACACACACACACACACACACACACACACACACACACACACACACACACACACACACACACACACACACACACACACACACACACACACACACACACACACACACACACACACACACACACACACACACACACAGTAAGTAAAGGAAAAATGTGACATCACAGGGGACACCAATACTGTTTCCTATCTATCCTTCTCTTACCTTCCACCTCTTCCCAATCATCCTCCTCACTCTCCTCCTCCTCCTTCTTCACTGGCTTCATAGTGTCCTGAACGGCAGCCGTTGCCATGGTCACCAGGTCAAAGTCATCATCATCATCATCGTCGTCAGTCTCGTCCTCCTTGAGTGGTGACTGGAAGTATTTACTGGTAGCAATAGTAGGAGTAGTAGTAGTAGTAGTAGTCGTAGCGGCGATGGAGGTGGAGTTCCCTGCTGGCTTGGAGGAGGAACGTGGTTTAGGCTTAACCTTCCTCTCCAGCTTCTCCTCTTCCTCTTCAATGCTGTTACCTGGGAGGCCAGGCAGAGAGTCAGGGAGTAATGATTAGGACTGAGTGGTTGATAGAGATGTGGAGTGGCTTGAACCCTCGCAGTAATCGTTGATATTTGAAATGTGACGTTCATCCCCTTCAGTAAAGCCAGGGAAGGGAAGGGGGGCGAGGAACAACATCAGCTTTGTGATAGGAAGCAAAGGGGTTTATGGGAAGGTGTGAGATAGAGGCCTACATTGTGTGCAACATATTACAACTGTATTACAACATCAGTATATCATCGTCAGATGGAGTGTGGTACCTTGGTATTATTATCTCCACCGTGGTCTCACTTGTTTACGGTAATAATACCAAGGTACCACACTTCATCTGACAATGATATACTGATGTTGTAATACAGTTGTAATATGTTGCACACAATGTAGGTTTCCCTGGATGGACAAACATGCAGGCAGACAGGCATGCAGGCAGACAGGCAGGCAGGCAGGCAGGCAGGCAGGCAGGCAGACAGGCACACTGAGCAGTGTAGTTATCTTATTCCAGCTCTGTGGTGCAACACAAGAGAGTTATGCACGACTGCTGGAAACGTTGCCAGACCGGTTTCTTTTGCAAACTCAACCCACATCTCCCACCATAACACACATTAAAGCACGCCACGTTTTCAACCAAACATGATAAGATCAGAGCGTCTCAGTAAAGCAGAGCACAGATGTGTGTGTGTTTCCAGTGGATCCACTCCAGCAGCCAAGCACAGCCAGCCATCCATGCACCTGCAGCCTGCAATGAGCTAAAAGCAGCCTACAGCTTGGCAGGCAGCGAACAGATGACCTCTGATCATCACAAGCAAACAGCCTCCATTATAAGCAATAATGGATTAACCTTGCAGAAAAGGCATTATTTTTGCCTTTTTACCTCTTTAACAAGCCTATTTTCATGCAACTAGCATCAGTTTGGCATTACTGTGATGTAACCTATGAATTTAGGTCATGAAGACTGAAGACAGCCTAGAGAGGAAGGCGCAGTGGATTGAACAAGGTTTACTCTCCACTACATCCCTGCTCATGACCAGCTTGTACCCAGTAAAACATTGACAGGCTTTCCAATGGATAAACAGCAATAACACAAGGATCAGTTTGTTTTCCTCTCCATTTCTCTGAAGGTAAACTTGCTTCATCCTTTGCGGGAGATGCAGGGTGGTGGCTTGTTTACTTTCTTTCCTACCTGGATCTTTCTTTGCTTTTGCTCTGCTCGTTTTTCCCCTGGACACCCGCTGCAGTTTCTTTGACTCGGTCTCTGTGTCTGCAGACTCTTTTCGCTTTGCCATGTTGTCTTCTCAAACTTCTGTAAATGAAAAGTGGTTTTATTTTGGCAAAGCTGCGACGTGTGGACAAGCGGAAGTTTCTCTCATATCCACACGGAGTTGTAAAAGAGTATCTCACACACTCACGCTTTCATAACAAAAGCTGTGCTGCCATGGCTAGTTTGGCCGTGTTCCTGACGTCACTTCCGCTTCCGCGCCACCAGGGGAGCTCCGTTCCAAAACTGTGGCAAATAAACTTTACTTCACAACTTCACTCGTGGTTTTTTTTCGTCTTGGTTGCTTAAAAAAAACCTCAACAACTTTAGTAAATAAGGCAGTTGTGCGTTACTTTATTTCGACTCTCAGACAGTAATGGAGAAGTGAGCATCTCACGGAAGGAGGAAAGGGTGGAGGCATTTTAAAAGAAATGTGACGCGGCCAGCCAATCGTGGATGGACCGCAGATTTTCTTTATTATATTTATTTATGAACTTGAATTCAGTTCAATACAATAGGCATGCTACAGAAAAACAACAGTAACAATCGTAGAAAATAAAAATAAAATAAAATAATAGAAAATAAATAATAATAAATAACGGTCTGTAACATAGAAATTTGAAACGCCTAAAGAATTTGAGGGGTTTTGTCAGTTTATACCTCTTGTTTTACATTGTTTTCGACATAAATGCTCAAATATGAACCATTTCATCCTGTGAACTGACCAGAAACCTGACAGGGGTGTAGTGCAGGGTAGACCCACCTGAACTCTTTTATTTGCGAAATAAATAAATAAATAAATACTGTAATAGACCCTCCTCTATACAATACATGCTGATACATCTCTACATCACATTTATATTATATGATTTATACATTTATACAATGAAAATGTAAGTTATGTAAGTTATATGAACATAAAGTGTTTAAAGGTGAAAAATGTAGAAAAAACAAATACAATTCTAAAAAATACAATTGATTTTGTTTATATTGGTGGTTGTTTCCTCATGGTGACCAATGGAGGTTATAGTGTATAGGGGTGTATTGATGTAATACCCAGGATGAGACTCTGAGGGGTAGTGTTGTGCTTTTGTTGAAGCTCTGTGAAGGGTTCAAGAGAGGCCACTGAAGAGAGCTCACTCTTTTCCCCCGCCGTGGTCCATGAATGTAAATGCCTATTCTTCCAGCTCCACATACTCCTGCTGCTAAAAGTGTCATCATGACCTCACAATGAGCCCAACAGTAGAATAAACTTCAGCTCCTAGATCTCCAA
This sequence comes from Hoplostethus mediterraneus, assembly GCA_034670385.1. NCBI lineage: Eukaryota > Metazoa > Chordata > Actinopteri > Trachichthyiformes > Trachichthyidae > Hoplostethus > Hoplostethus mediterraneus. The sequence goes on along the minus strand of JAXDDW010000001.1, from coordinate 14,018,514 downwards.
TACTCCAGGAAACCAATAGTAAGGAGGTCAAAGGTCAGAGCCAACGTGCCCTGGCGACTTCCCCATGACAGAAATGAAAAACCCTCTCCGGGTGATGAAGTGTCTTTATTAAAAGTGGATATCAAAGAGAGTGCTGTGTTGTGTGTTTCAGTCATGGTGTGGATTTTATTTTGCTGTCACGGTGAACAGATTCTAGTAAGGAAAGGAACATTCAGGAACATTCAGGAACATTCAGGAACATCCAGGAAAGGAAAGGAACATTAGTCAATAAAACAATGGTGCAACTTCTCATCCCTGATCATAAGTATCAGGTAGGAATAGTTCAAATCTATTATTTTGTTCCACTGAGATATTGAACGTACTTATAACTTTAGATATACGTGTGATGTTTCACCTCAGATGTTTTACTGAAGTAGTTATCAATATATATTGTATTGTGAGTATAAATCTTTCTGTACGTGTCCTGATACTGTGCCAGGTCTGCATCCACTAATGTCTGCTCCATTTCTTTTCTTGTCTACTTTGTATTTCTGCGGTCATTGCAGATCCTCTGATTCTCCGGGTCTGTCTGAGTCACTAAAACCAGCTCAGTCCAGTGCAGCTCAATTCAGCTCATTTGGTTTCGATCCAGTTCGATCCTGCTCCGCGGTGATCAATGTCGACCTTTTCCTCTTGTTGTGACGCTGAGGCAGATGTGTGTGTTTCACTTCAGAGAGCGGTCTGCCAGCTGATACAGGCAGACAGCTTCAGACTGACTCGCTGCAGTACAGGCCTGGGACGAGCAGACGGAGTGTGTGTGTGTGTGTGTTTGCAAATTCAGTGTAAGCGTGCACTAGCAGATGTGTGTATAAATGTGACGTGTGTCAGTAAGCGTACATTTGCAGTAGTGAGTGTGTGTGTGTGTGTGAGACAGCTCTTCTCTCCATGGTCTGCTTGCTTTGCTATGCATCCATATGTGTATGTTTGCGATTTTTGTCAGCCTGTATGTGCCTATCCACATATTCTGTGTGTGTGAGTGTGTGTGTGTGTGTTAGTGCACATCGATCCATATGTAAGTCCATGTATATATGTGTGTGTGTGTGTGTGTGTGTATATATGGCATGGCAGGGCTTCTGTCCATGGTCCAGCGCGCTGTGCTCCCAGCGCGGTGCATGGCTTCCATCCCTATATGAACCATCAGCACAGTCAGATAGGAATAAAAAGCCATACAGCGCACTGGGCATTGGGAAGACTGGATTTTACTAAAGGCCGAGGACGAACACACACACACACACACACACACACACACACACACAGAAAGAGATGGATAGATGGAAAAACAGCTGAATAAAAACCGATGGGAACTGCAAACTCGGATAACAAGATAATACAGGGTAAAGGACACAGACTGAGGAAGATGGAAAGATAGTTGATAAAAGACTCCACTGGGCACTGCATACTGGCTTGGATGGATGGATGGATGGATGGATGGATGGAGAGAGAGAGACGTGCAGGGCAGGTGAAGTCTTATCAAGGACACGTAACGCCACCCGGTGGTGAGGCGTGGCAACAGGTGTGACGTCCCCCCCAGTGCAGACAGGACACACTAGACCGGCGGTGACGTGGTCGGTGTCTGGCTGGGATGAAACCCTGCAGACTCTCGGGTTGAAAATCTGGCCTGAAGTATTTTTTCACATATATTTCTGAATATTTCCCCCACTAGCTGGGGTCACAGCATAGGTCTGCCCGGTTCCCCACAGGTACTACACTATGCTATACTAGATACTACACTGGAATGAACCATTTCTCCTGAGTGTTAACACCATCCAGTTTTTCCGAGGGCATTATTTGCACCAAAATGCTTCATTTTTATCCCACTGTCTGGACCTGGTATCATTCCATCAGACCCCATGCTGTTTCCACATACTGCAAAAAAAAATGCATTTCACATAGAAAATGTTAAGAGATATGTTTGAAAATCTAAAAAGAAATGAGTCAAAAATACATTTATACACGTAAATGACATTCTTTCTAAATATATTTTGGACACTGGAGAGACACTTCCTTCCTCTTTGACATCATATCTCCAAAATACATGTTGTCCGCTCAAAACACATTTACAATGAACGTCATCTATATGTGCAAATACATTTTTGGCCAGTTTGTGGATATTTAGAGACAGAGGCCTCTCACTAAACATATTCTGACGTATATGGCTGATGGGAAATGGACTTTCTAGCTGCACAGCCGTGAAAAGATCAGATCCGGGCCACAGAGAGTTTAAAATCGCATCTTCTTTGCCTGTGTAAATGTTTAAACTTGTCTAACATGTCACTGTTGTCTAAACAGATGTTAAATCTTCTGTCTTTTCCTATCCAGACAGCTGAGAATGGATAAGATCTGTGCCACAGAGTGAAAAATAAAATGAGGTACTTTATGTCGGTCTAAATCCAAACACTAGTAATAAAAAAACTATAAAAACCTTTAAATGATCTGATCTGAAAGGGGAGGGGTCATCTCGTGCCTGCTGTGGCACCTGTTACACACTGCAAAAAATCCGTCTTTACTAGTCACTAGAGAATATTGCTCTTAAACATCTACCAGTGGGTCTGATCATTTCACTTGTTTCCAACAAAACAAATCAACTTGTTTTCTCGACTCAAGGGTGGTTTTCTTGATCCGGAGTGATCGCCTTCTGCTTCAGGATGGTCTCTTGTTTCTGGAAGATTCCTGAAACTAGAGAGGCTGCATTGGAAACAAGTGGAATTATCTCACCGCCACAGGCAGAAGGTCCCACTGAGCCTGAACGAGACTAATTGACTTGTTAGTTAAAACATATATTCTCTCCTACTCTTTCCTGTCTGGTAACCTTCATACCTCCCGTGTCCAGGAATGTCTCGAAAAGGATCGAGAATTGGCCATTTGTCAAGTGGCATCATTACAATGAGAATAAAGCTAGAGGGAACCCAGTCGCTACAGGTGTAGAAGAACCGTGCTACTAATCTTTTCTGTTCAAATAAAACCCGAGAAACCATTCCTCACGTGCATAAGAGGCTTCAAAACTTCAAGGGACGGATATGAAATAAATCCAATTACCGAGCTGTCAATCAAGCTGTTAATTAGCACGACTCCGCTAGACTAAACGGCATCGACGCTGCAAACTCAAAAAAACAAGAAATGACACAACACGGGCAAACGCATCGGCTACGAGCGCTGCGAAACAGACGAACTACCGCAAAGAAACCAAACCAGACGCGGTAACATTTCCTCACACGACCTCTAGACGGGCTGTTGCTATTTCAGGATCGCCACAGACAGATAGCAGCCCGGTAGCGGCGTGGTGCTGCTACGCCTGAGCGGTACAGCACTGGGCTTCAGGCGAGCATCCATCCACCCAAGCCGGGACACCGGGTCCTCCCACGTCTCTGTCCCCGGCTCCCTGCATCCTCCGCCGGCTGCTGAGGATCCAGAGCCCCGCCGGCCAGACAGCCGGGCGTGAAAAACCAGGGTCCCACTCCCGAGTAGCGACAGAGCAGGCTGCCTTCAAACAGGTGGGCTTCAGCCTGGGGCGGGTCTGTTCTTTTTAAGCCCAGAACAAGTGTCCAAAAATAATTGCTGTCCCCTGCTCGGTCCTCTTGTCCACGAGAGACGGGTCGGTGATGCCGCCGCCGCCAGTGGATATGTGGAGTTTGACCGCCCCCCTTTACGCATCTGTGCGTATTTCCATTCAGCAGCAGAGGAAAACAGACAGAGAAAGAGGGAGGGAGGGAGGTGTGGTGGAGGAAAAGGAGGGGAGGAGATGAGGAGGTGGTGGTGGTGGTGGTGGTGGTGGGTGGGGGTTGAGGTTGGGGGTAGGTGAGGAGGGGGGTGGGGGGGTGGGGTGAGGGAACAAAAGCCTCCTGAGTGAGGAGGAGCCAATGGGCAACGAAAAAGAGGGATGAGAGAGAGAAATGGGTAAAAAGGAGAGGGGTGGTGGTGGTGGTGGGGGGTGCATCATCATACCTGAGCAGGAGACCTCCCTCTGGTTGTGTGTGTGTGTGTGTGTGTGTGTGTGTGTGTGTGTGTGGAGGGAGGGGGCTGCTTGTGTCGCCTCAGTGACGAGCGGTGTTAATAAAAGCGGGTAGAGGGGCTGAATAGGGCTCTTTTCTCTCTCATTCAAATACCGCCAGAAAGCACTTTCATTCTGCTGATAAAGTAGAGAGAGACAGAGAGAGGGGGGAGAGAGAGAGAGAGAGAGAGAGAGAGAGAGAGAGAGAGAATATGGTGGGATGGTGGAGCTGTGAATGTATGAATGTGTGTTTGAGTGTCTGTCCATCTGCATCTCCATGTGTTTGCCCTCTCTCTCGCTCCATGTCTCTCTCTCTCTCTTTTTCTGTCTCTCTTTCTGTCTGTCTCTCTCTTTCTATCTGTCTCTCTCTCTCTGGCATTTACACTGAGAGCAGACAGACAAACAGGCAGTTAGGCATACAGTCTGACCGGCAGCCAGACGGACTGATAAGCAGACAGAAAGTCAGACAGAGAGCAGACAAACAGACAGACAGGCAGACAGACAGACAGACAGACAGGCAGTCAAGCCTCTGATAAACAGGTAGATCCTATAAATGTGGAGTCAACAGAGGAGCTGACAGACAGGTGGACAGGCAGACAGACGAAGAGAGAGAGACAGGTGGCGTCGCTCGCCAGTTTCTGGTTGTGGTCGTCGATGAGAGCGAGACTCTCAGGGAGGGGAAACAAAAGGGAAGGAGCCCAAAATGTCTACAGAGAAGAGATAGAGAGACATAGAGATAAATAGAGAGAGAGGGGAGAGAGAGAGAGAGAGAGAGAGAGAGGATGAAAATGAGAAGGAAGCTGAAACAGAGAGGGAACAAGAATAAGACAAAAAAGGGGGAGAGAGAATTTGGGAGAAACACTTCAGAGGGATATAGTGGAATTACTTGCTCTCAACCCCCTTTCTCCCCTCCTTCCCTCTCCCTCCTCCTCCTCCTCCTCCTCTTCCTCCTCCTCCTCCTCATGTTCTCAGGGACTCGGCTGGAGTTGCATTCCAACGCGTCGCTTTCAATCCCTGTTACTCCCAGCAACACGGCTCCTTGATCTGGTCCCACGTCATGCCGGGAGGAGGAGGAGGAGGAGGTGGTGAAGGAGGAGGAGGGGGGAGAAACAAGGAGGGAAGGGGAGGGAGGGGAAACAGAGAGGGCGAGGAAGATGGAGAAGGGAGAAGCTAGAGGACGGGAGGGACAGGGAGAAGGGCAGAGAGAAGAAGGGGGGGGGCTAAGAGGGTGAGGAGAAAAGAGTGAAAGGAGGAGGAGAAGGGAGAGGAGGAGGAGGGGAGGAAGGAGGGTGAGGAGCAGGAGAGAAGTGAGAGGAGGGAGGCAGGGGAGGATGAAGTGAGAGGAGGAGCGAGGAGAAGGAAGAGGAAGGAATGAGGGGGACAGAAAGGACAGAAGAGGGGAGGTAGGAGGGAGAGGAGGAGAAAGGAGCAGGAAGGAATGGAAGGGGAGAAAGACAAGAGGGGGAGGAGGGGGAGGAGAAAGGAGAAGGGTGGAAGAAGTGAAAGGAGGAGGAAAGAAGTGAGAGAAGGGAGGGAGGTGGTGGAGCAAGGAGTGAAAGGAGGAGAAGGGAGAGGAAGGAGGGTGAGAAGGGTGAAGTAAAAGGAGGATGAGGAAGAAGGTGAGGGGGAGACGGATGGAGGAGGAGAAGGGAGGGAGGAGATGAGAGAGGCAGCCTGGATATGGAGGAAGATAAAGGGAGGTGGGCAGGAGGGCTGATGTGACGAGGTGACGGAGGAGGGAGGACATATGAAAGGAGAAAGAGGAGGACACGAAGAGAGAGAGAGAGAGAGAGAGGAAGACTTGGAGGGTGTGGGTGTCGCCCCCCCCTCGCCCCCCCTGCACCTCCCTCCCTCCCCCCTCCTCACTCCTCATACATGATTAAGCACCATTTGCTTCCCTCCAAGTTAAAGTAAAGGTTAAACAAAATAAGATAAAGTGATAGGAGAGAGAGAGAGAGAGAGAGAGAGAGAAAAAGAGAGAGGGAGAGAGAGAAAGAGAGAAAAAGAGGGAGGGAGAGAGAGAGAGAGGCAGACAGAGACGACCGGCGGAAGCACACCTGGCTGAAATAACATCTGGAAAGTCGTGGCGTTTGTTTTAAAGTGCTTGGGATCCCAGATGGGCGGGGTTAAGGACAACACAGAAACTTTCTATGATCAAAGTCATTGAAGGTCCTGTTCTTGACACCTGTTGCTGTCTTGAGAATCCTCATGCAGTAAGCCCCGCCCACCTGGAGCTCCAAGTAGATGAAAACAAACCGGGACTACTGCAAATATTTGATCCATATGGGAGAAGAGGCAAACAGCAAAGAAGGGATGAGATTAGAAGAGAAGGGAGAGACTAGAGTCGACCGAGGGTCGAGGGACCATTTTTCTGCCCCAAAAATGAAAAGTATTCAGTGTTTCCCCCAGGAGGATGGATGAACCTCTGAAACAGCATCCGTTGAAACTCTCCGTTGAAACTCTCCGTTGAGTGTTAGCAGCTCTTTACGCCAAGGTGACCCGCCACAAATATTCAATCGTGGGTGAAATTCACTTACTGCCTTTAAATGAATAATAAATTTACAAAAAACTATTATTGAATAAAGCCAGGAGGTGAGGAGGAGGAGGAGGACTGAAAGTAACAGAGCGGAAGAGGAGATAACATAATACAACAGAACAGAAGAGGGAACCCAAGAGAGGAAGAAAGAAAGAAGAAGAGAAAAAAAGGAGAAGGAGGAGAAGGAGGAGGAAAGCCAGAAGTCTGAAGATAGCATCAGATGAGTATGTTCATGTTGACGACAGCCACACTGGTCCAAATGTCAAATGATGTCACTACCGCTACCCAGGTCTTATTTTATACCACACACAGACAAGATGCCATAAACAACAAACACTATCACCAGATCAAACCCATTCTCCATCCTGGTACCATTCTGGTTTTTGTAGATAACATGAACTGCTCCGATCCCACAGGTTGGAGACGCCACGTGCACAGCGGGGCTTTTCTGTTCCGGTGCAGTTGAGAGCAGCAACAATTATCCCCACGACAGTGCCGATACTCCACATGGCACACCGCAAGGCTTCAGGCCGGTTCCGTTACTTTCACATCGGAGATACATCGGTGAGCAAGGTGGTTTTGCCGGGCGTGGTCATCCTTCACTAATACACACTACATATAAGATTAAGAAAACAACAACTTCTAAACACAGGTAGGTTGTCAGGTAGGTCTTTTCCTCTGGCGCACAGGAAGTGATGCGTTTTACGAACAGACGAAGAAAAGAGCGCCACCTACAGGAACTCCATCGACAGAAAATCCAAGGAGAAAGACGTCACACTACTGGACACACTGTTTGATTGACAGGTGATCTCTGGGAAGAGCAGTGAGGAACACCACAGTAAGGAACACTACAGTGAGGCTGAGAGACAAAGATGGAGACTGAATCAGAATAAAGATGGATCTTCTGGATCACTTTTCTTGTTTTCTCCTGTTTTTGAATCTTCTGTATACGACGTTGAAGAAAGCGTCTCCGTCAGTACATGCGCTGGTAACCGGTGTATAAAAGCCATAATACCCAAGAGGGTGTTCTTCACTGTGATTATGGGTACGGCGGTGATGAGGTATGAACAGGTACGAGGCGTCGGCAGCAGCAGAGCAGCGGCAAAATTTTACTGCTGTAATCAGGCAGTTAGCACCGCCGTTCGGAAAATGATGATTGGATTTCAATTTCTCAGCATATGCAAAGAAATGTCTACGAGAGTCCTCACAGTGAGACTTTACTTTCTAACTTTACTTCTCTAATCTTGTGTCTTGGAATCAGCTTTTATTTGATCAAAACACGTCATTTCTAACAAGTTGTTACATTTTATTTGATGTCAAAACACATTAAGCATCAACACAATTACTGATGATGTCACAATGAAGTCATGGCCCTCAATGCACTTCACTTACAGGAGGCTCCTAGAAATAGACCTGATGTCTTATAGGGGATCAGGCTGCATGTACCCACAAGTAGTTACTGATAGACCAGGTAGGTCACATGACCATTCAAACAAACATCCATACGAACCCCGTCTACCTGCGGCCCAATCCTTCATTATACAGAAAACTCCTCCACTATTACGAGGAAGAGGAGAGGCAAGAGGAAGAGGAAGAGTGGTGAGGGGACAGAATGAAACAGAGTAGACAAAACCGAGCCAAACAGAGCAGAAGAGAATTGAATACAACAGAACAGAATAGGCTGCAATAGAAAAACATGAAATATGAAAAGGCCCTTGATGATATTCCCACTCTATCTGCCTGTCAGTGGGGCTTCATTGATATTCAGGGGAGAGCTCCTCTTCCAGCAGCACATATCAAAAGGCAGTGTTATGATCAATAAATATGCCACGGGAATCAAAGCCTTTTTCTTTGATAGCATTGGTCATTTGCCCAGAAACTGTTTGGAAGTGGAAGCCAGCTTTGAAGACAGCCTAGCATGAGTCACTGCTTACATTTATAAGAGGAGCAGAAAATCTGATTTTTAACCTTTTGTGTGTGCAAAGCTGCTGATCCTCTAAACAGGGGGAAATGTGTGGTTTCTCCCCGCGCAGACAGCCTTGAAAAGAAAGCGCCGTGAAAAAAAAAAGTTAGGATTGATAATAAAACATGTCTATAAAAAGCTTGTACCCTCCACTTTTTGATTGATAATACTTTTTTTTTTTAAAGCGGTAACAAATTGTGTGGAGTTAACTACTAGGTTCTTAGACGGATTGAATGTGCGGAGCCGGCCTTTATAAAACATCAATGGTGAGACTGAATTGTGAAAACACTTCCTGGAACCATGTGGAGCGCTCTGTGCTGTCGGGTGAAAAACACATATCTGCAAAAAAAGAAAACATATGCCTTTTTTCAGGGGCGAAGACAAGAAACCCAAGTATTTTTGAAATAATGTAATTGGGTTTTAACAGCTTTCAAGGGCCATGAAATTCACTACGCACACATATGATCATGTATATTTTCAAATCAAGAAATAAAGCGGAAATGCAAAAAGGAAACTATTAAAGCTGACATTTACCGAGATAAACGTGTGACAGTAAATATGGCACAATACAGTGATAGACAACCAACCCCTCCCTCATCTAGGATAAATAATGTTCTTTTTGCATTAGAAGTGGTCTCCTCTCCTTCATATATCCATTATTTTGCCTGCTAGGAAACCCTTTCGCCCTTCTCCGCCTCGTTCACAGTTGAAACACAGTAGGAAATGTGGAAAAAGAAAAGCGTACAAACTGCAGTTACGTGGTTTTCACCCCACAGCGGTGTTGTATTAAACACCTTCTGCTGTCTATTTCGGTCCCCGTGGCCGCCTGGCTGCTCATCGAACTTCTATTAGCGCTGGAGCCAAATGCTGCTGCAATTACTATCACTGTCATGGCAAACACAAGTGGCACAATCCTGGTGATTGGAGTCTGGCTTTGACACATACACACAGAAATGCAGACACAGACACACACACACACACATAGTTGGAGGCTGTAACTTGGCTAAGTGGATGCTCCATTGCTGTGATATACTCAGCCACCTGCTGCCGTTTCCATACCTACGCTCCAGGCAGGAACATAACAGTTCCTGAGACATTAGACATTAGTCATTAATTGAGCTTAATTGTCTCATTGTTTAATTGTCTGAAACAAACCTAATGATAATGCCAATCTAAAGTGTGCAAAACACCTGGCTGCCATAAAGTTGAAACCAGAGTTTCTGAAACCGTGGGCTGGGACCCCCCGAGTGGGTCACGGGTCTGCTTCTGATGGGTCGACGTGTGACGAGAACTGGTAACTTTTGAAGGAGAGAGAAATTAAAATTAAAAGTACTATAACTGTGTTAATGTGTTCGTGTGTGTATGTGTGTTCTTGTACTTGTATCCTCGTGAGAACCAAGTTGAGTTTTAGACATTTTAGTGAGGTGAGGACATTTTGGTGACTTGGATTAAAGGTTTAGGTTAGGATTAGGATTAGGTCTAGGTTAGGGTAAAATCTCAGGTTAAGGTTAGTTTAAGGTTAGGACTTTGGTTTAAGGTTACATTTAGGATCAGGTTTAGGTTTGGATATGGGTTAGTTTTGGGGAGTGGTCCTCAAATCCGGGCCTCGGGGTCCAAAGTACCGCTGGTCAGGTAGTTTTCATTCTAGCTGTCTAATCAGGGACTGACAGATCACAGATTTGAGGAACTCTGGTTTAGGGGATTAGGGAATGAACGTAGCCAATGGAAGGCCCTTATAATTATACAAAGATAAACAACATTCAAGGCATCCAGTTAAACTTCAAACATCCACCTCTAACTCTGTCTGCTTTGGGTAGCGTCAACAGAGGACCAACACGGCTGTTTCTATATATATATATATATATATATATTGTTTTTAAAAATAGAGGATAGAACATTTGATTTGTTTCTAAGTTGTAGTTATATTACAGCGGTGGAGAGTCCAGACCTCACAGGGTTGAACTGTCCTGGTGACTCAGTAAAGGCATCTACCAAACCTCTTCTGTCTCGTCACCGTGAACTGACTAATAAAGAAATAATCTTTAAAAGGCCATTTTCCCAGAAATGCCGGGTGGGGCGTTGACCCCCTGGGAGGAGAGTTATGAAAATCTGTTTTTAAAACCAATTTCTGGTGACATGTACATCCCCGTTCAAGACAGAAAATAATGCAATATGCTTGCTTGCATTTCTGACCTCACCGAGATTAATATGGAACCCAAACAAAACAATTACAGCCATAAAATAAAGTGAAATATGAAATGAAACACGTTAGAAATATCAAACAGGACCCGAGCAAATTTCTTTGCAAATCATTTCTTTGTTTACAAGACAGTTTTCTGACGAGCCTGTAATAGTGTTTTTCTATATCTAAGATTTAAGATTGTTTATATATTTCATCTTATTATTAAAATAAGATTAAGATTATTAATATTAAGTGTAATTACATAACTGAACACTGAAATTAGTGATAATGACTTTATACCAGGATGTAGAATTAGAGATAACAAGATAAAACACTGTATAATACGGTTTGCAGTGGCCTGATATTCAGCTAAATACTCTATTTGCTATGTGTGTGTGTGCCTGTATGTGCATGCATGCTTGTGAATGCATGTGTGTTTGCATGTGTGTGTGTGTATTCTATTCTCTCAGTTGGCTGGCTGCTGATTCAGGAGGTTGCAGAAGCCATTGATGATCGGGTTGGATGGAGGGTCATGTGGACGGGTGGATGGCGGTATAGAGGGAGGGAGGGATGGGGGAGGTTGGGGTGTGTGTTGGGGGGGTAACAGAGAGGTGAGGGAGGGGGGGGGCAGCTTGGGTGGACGGCTGCCCGCCCTTTGTGCTCCAAATCCAAGGGAATCTGTTGGCCATTGTGGCTCCCTGCTTGTTCACCAGCCAGAGAGCTGAGAGAGGGGATTTCAGCTCCACAGAGCCGATGACTAGCAGGGTTTTTTTTTTTTTTATCGTCCTCTCTCTCATTTTCTCTCTCTCTTTTATCCCCTCTGTCTTTTCTCGCTGTCTCTCACCTTTGTTCTTTCGCCCCACTATTGCTGGACACAGTGCATAGTCAGCCACCAGCCGACGGAGGTTAGCGGTTCAGTTCTGGGGTCTGGTTGTAGGGTTCAGGGGTGGTACCTGAACATGCTTTTAACCCGGGTTAACTGTTGAAAGCGATAAGTAAATAGATACTTCTCTTTTGGGTGGCTTCTCTTTTTCCACGCTTATCCCGTTAAACTGTGTTTACCTGTCCAGCACCGTTTCCCTCCTGATCTAATCCTTGGCAAAGGGTGGCAAAGCCTCTGAAACAGCATTAAGCCACAGGACACCAAGACTCTCCACTGAAACCAGACTAATGAGATTCTTCCAGGTGGGATGGTCAGCCGGCCCTGTAAGGTGTACAGATATATGTACAGATATATGTATTATAGCACAATGCGCTTTAAATCTGCTCCCATCTGAAGCGATCAATCACTAAATTAAATTATAGATTCCAGTTTCCAGTGATATGAATTATATTTCTCTGCTGCCAAGAAGGATAGATGCAGGGTGGAGGACTTCTCCAGTTCTACTTGTACGTTGGCAAACTCTGTTTACATTACTAATGCGGGGGGGGGTGAAGGGTCAGGAGACTATCGATGTATATAGTGTTAATGTAGGACAGATGCAGGGTGGGAATAATTCACAAGAAGGTGGTTTCCACTATAGAGGGCTTTCAGGTGACCTAACACACCCTCTGGCGGCCATATTGGAGGTCCTCAGCTGATTGTGTTTCTAAACGTACAACTTGGCCATTTCAACAGAACCGAAAAAAGACAAATATTTCCTGTGTTTTTGACTAGGAGATGATGGTTTCAGCACCGACACATCTCAACTCTCTAGTTAGCTAACTATCACTGTCCTGATTAGCACACTAGCTAACATATCGAGGAGTTAGCATTAGCAGTAGCTAGTAGTCCCATGTTAACAGTAACTAAACTAGCCTGCTGGCTAGTTAGTTAGCTACCAGTTTGTTCAGGTGAACTAGCTGACTCTCCAACTCAGAGTGTTTTGGAGTAGAGACTAGGGCTAAAGACAAGACAGTTTACTGAGTCACAGTAACCTACATTTGGAGACAAATCTACCTGATCGTGATGGGTTGACCCACAAATCAATGGTTTGAACAAGTCAGATTATTTTGCCAAAGGAACTGAATAAAAATCTCAAATCGGTTCAGAGTCCACTCTCCATTCAGTTCCGTCTGCATCAAGTGAGTTGATGCACTTGTAAACACAAAAGGAGACAATTTACATCTACCTACCTTGGCAATGACTTCAGTGCTGGTTGGCTACTCTCTACGGAATAGGAGTAATCAGCCACAACAAACTCACAAATTCCTAAATGTTCATTAATTTATTGTCGTCATTACGTGCAAAGTGCTGTCGGCCGTCAGTTTCACAAAGGTGAATCAAATGAAAGCTGAATCGATTCACTGCTGTCAGCCGGCCGAAAGAATCGGTCTCATTCCATTACTGAATTGACTCTACACCCACAGCACAACAATCTTTTCCAGGCATCTTTCTTTTTCTTGCCATGTTATATATTTAGACATTACCCCCACGATGGTGCCAGCTGTGGTTGCTAGAAGATTTATGATGCAACTGCAAAAGCCAAAAGGTTTTTATCACACGGTCAGGGGTCAACACGCAATCCAAAGCATTATTAGTTTATTTGAAACTGCATCCCAGCATGTTACACATGTGGGGAATAACGTCGGCTGTGAGCAGAACAGAAAAAGCATCTCAGGGATGACAAGTTAGAAAACAAATGGGGCTTCATGGTGGTTGGGCTGATCGGTGCAGATGTTGTGTGTGTGTGTGTGTGTGTGTGTGTGTGATGGTGTGGGTTCGCTTCCAGACTCGTGCTGGGCTGTCGCGTCTCTCTGCTCCATTTCCTGTCTCTCTGCTCTGTGGGCTGTCGCAAGGACCGGTGGAGGGGGTGGGGGGGGGGAGGGGAGGGCGGCGGGATGCCTTCTCTCCTCAAAAATAAAAGAGACGTAACAGGAATCAGAGGTTCCTGAGGAAGGGGAGGGGGTTGACTCACTCCAGTAATCACAGACAACAGTGTAACAACAGTGCAACAGTGTAGGGTTGCATCCTCTTGAACTAAAACACAAGGGCAACAAGAATTGGTGCAATATTGAACCTTTTGAGGTTTTCTGAAGGTGACGCGTATAAGCCCCAGCTAGCAATATTTTGGTGTTGAAAGTGAGGCTAAGGAAATCCTCTGAGGACCGTCTTGAGGCTCAGACCGACTCAGAAGTTAGAAGCTGTGCAGGTAAAAAAAAAAAAAAAACTACAGCAAAGAGATTTGACTTTGCAGAAAAAGGGCCACAGAAAGATGTAAAGACAGAAGGTGGGAGGGAAGGAAGGGAGGCAGGAGGGACGGAAAGTAGAGGACATGAAGAATGGGAAGGAAACAAGAAAGTAAAAAAGGAAGGAAGGAGGAGTTGTGGTGTGGGAAGGAAAGGAGGAAGATAAGAAAGGAGACTGTAAACTGGCCTGTAGGAACAAAATGAAATTCATAATAAAATGTAGGAAAAGGGACTAAAAGAAACAAAGCATGATGATGCATTGAAATGGTATGGGAAGAAAGCAAATCGTAACAAATGTCAGGCTGAGTTGAAGGACCGAAGCTTTGAAGGACTGAAGTGGACAACGAAGTAGATAAACTAAAGGCAAATTTAAAGATAGAAACCGGCAGCGTAAAGTGACGCGTAACGCCAAAGTTCACGTAAATTAAAACGACGGAGAAGCTGAAAGAAACAAGCAGTGAAAGAATAACAGAGAACCTGAATGCAACATGAAAAACACCAGAGAGCTGAAACCGCGCAGGAATCAGCCGTGCAACGCAAAGAGAAAGGAATAAGGAATTGAAGGGATGAAAGACTTGAAGCCACGAAGGAGTAGGGTGTGTGTGTGTGTGTATGTGTGTGTATGTGTGTGGATGTGTGTGTGTGTGTGATCCTGTATGAGCCGTGTGGAGCGTGGGCTGCATGGCTGAGCAATTCCTGTCCAGTTGGCTGGTTGTGAGAGTGTGTTCGGTAGGGGGTCCCAGGGAGAGCTTTGATCATTACCGAGTGTGACAGAAGAGTTCTGACAGAGAGGTAACACCCCCCCCCCCAACACACACACACACACACACACACACACACACACACACACACACACACATACACATATACACATACACACACATACACACACATACACACACACACACACCATAACCAACATGACCACAACCACTACCATCACTGCTACAGCGGTAGCAGGGATGTAGCGGTACCTAAACCCAGTTTACCGCCTGAATCTTTTCTTTAAGAGGTAAATTATTAGTTCACATATCAAACTGAGGCGAGTTTTATGAGGACAGGGAGAAAACAGAGACACATTACTGCTTTTCTGAAAATATTTAGCATTTTTTATCATATTGTGGCCTCATGATGATCAGGACAGGCCTTTTAATTTACCACTGCATCACTGGGTAGAGGTACACACACACACACACATACACACACGCAAAGTACACACAAGTACACACACCCCACCATGATCACCACTACCACTCATACACTATCAAACACACACACACACACACACCACGACAAAACCTCGATGGCCGCTCATCCTATTAGCTCAGACTGCTAGCAGGACCAGTAAGAGCACAATCACACACACACACACACAGTCACAGATAAACATGTATTTAAGCACACACACACACACACACACACACACACACACACACACACACGCAGCCACATATGAATCTATAGGGTCACACAAGAGAAAACACACAAAGAAACACAACCATCACTACCAGCCCAAATGCAAATGCATGTACAAATGCTTATGCACACACACACACACACACACACATACATACACACACACACACATGCACACACTCTCTTTCAGTCCAATAATAGAACATTAATTCCCCAATTTATTTTGTCTCTGGTTGCCAGTCTGTCAGTCCTTCAGGTGTTTTCATTGATGTTCAGGTTTCTCAGACGCTCAGTGAAGTGGGAATTAGTTTCTCCTGGCTTTCCTTCAAGTGTGTGTGTGTGTGTGTGTGTGTGTGTGTGTGTGTGTGTGTGTGTGTGCGCGCGCACGCGTGGGTACATCTGTGTGTGTCTCTCTCTCTCTCTCTTTGTCTCGCAGTCTCTCTGCCTGTGTGTGTGTGTGTGTGTGTGTGTGTGTGTGTGTGTGTTTGCCTGCTTGAGTCACATCCAGACAGAAATCAATTTCAGGCGGAGATCTATCAGCTTTTGTAGCCAGCGATCCAATCATCAAATAATGCATCTGATATCACGCCGTGGAGGCTGGTGTGTTCTGGGAATGAGTCTCTCTCTCTCTCTCTCTCTCTCATTCGCTCATTCACTTTCTCATTCTCTCTCTGTCTCTCCTTGTCCAATTCTTACCACCCACACACCTGCAGTAACTCACACACTCTGTCTCTACACCACACACACACACACACACGCACACACACACACACACACACACAGCTAGGTGATAGATATTCCTTGGACACGCCTGCTTCAGTCATTCAAGCAAAAATCCACCTTGAGATCCTCTTACACTGTTTCTACATCATCAGTCTGTGATGTTCAGTTCATTCCAGTTTTGTGATGAAGTGTAATTTACTTTTTGTTGCACCACCGTTCCCCTGAGGACCTGCCTGAACCTGCTGCACTCAGCTGTGGGTTGTACGAGTGGGTTGTACGAGTGGGTGAAACGACGGCAAGAGAGAGAGAGAGAGTTTATCCAGTCGAGAAAAAGTCACGCCCCCTTACTCAAAACCCAACATGTCTTGTGGCTGCATTGCATTCTGGTCTATCTTGGCTACTGCATTGCATTCTGGTCTATCTTGGCTACTGCATTGCAGTCTGGCCTATCTTCAGCTGCAGTGAAAGGCTCATGATAGTTGATAGATGAGTGTAGAGTATTTCAGTAGTAAACACACACATACACACACACATCTCTTGAATATGTTTACTATTTTTTTTTTTATCTCTAAAGCACTTTACTTACACTTTACACACAGTTGACACACACACACACACACACACACACACACACATTTTCACATGTACACATTCAGCGTATTTCCAGCCTAAAGTGTGTCTTCACTACTGCAGAGACCAGTAAGCATCCCACCGAGGGTGTTAACAGGCTTTCCACCACTTGAGTGCAGTGTGTGTGTGTGTGTGTGTGTGTGTGTGTGTGTGTGTGTGTGTGTGTGTGTGTGTGTGGTGTGTGTTGGGGGTTAAACATTGATGTCAGCATGCATTGAGACAGACAGCTTCCCCCACTGTGACATCGTCATGGTTACCACATGGAGACGGAATGCTGTAAATATCTCTATTTACCATCAGTCCACCACGCACACACAAACACACAAACACACACAAACACATACAAACACACACACACACACACACAGATACATATACACACGCTCATCACTCACCCCACCCACCCATCGCTATCCCAACCCCCATGTACACATAGCTTTCTCTCCACACCAACCACACCCCCACACCCCCCCACACCCCCCCCCCCCCACACACACACACACAATTATCTTTCTATCACAGTAAATTATCATTCATCCATTAACACACATCGTTCTCTCACTCCGCTCGCTGCCTGGCTCTCTCTCTTTCAGGAGAAAGGTCAGCTCTCACCAGGAGACCCACAAGCCTGTCAGAGAGAGAGAGAGTGTGTTTCGTGCATGTGTGTGTGTGTGTGTGTGTGTGTGTGTGTGTGTGTGTGTGTGTGTGTGTGTGTGTGTGTGTGTGTGTGTGTGTGTGTGTGTGTGTGTGTGTGTGAGCAGCAAAGTTTGAATTAAGTCCAATGCGGCCTCTCATTGCTGCCCAAC
Source organism: Hoplostethus mediterraneus (assembly GCA_034670385.1). Lineage (NCBI taxonomy): Eukaryota > Metazoa > Chordata > Actinopteri > Trachichthyiformes > Trachichthyidae > Hoplostethus > Hoplostethus mediterraneus. Next base: position 14,001,063 of record JAXDDW010000001.1, on the reverse strand, counting down.
CACAGACACACAAACACAACGAGAGGGGAGAAGGGAAGGAGACCTTGAGTCGAAGAGAGAATAAGAGGAATAAAAAGATGAATCTGAAGGTGCATTCCCTCTGACAACTCCAAGGAGACTGACACACACAGAATATGAATGAGAGAGAGAGAGAGAGAGAGATAGAGAGTGTGTGTGTGTGTGTGTGTGTGGGAGGGAGGGGCAGAGAAAGAGAGAAAAGAGAGAAAGAGTAAGAGAGAAAGAAAGACAATAAGAGAGAGAAAAAAGGAAAGATGTTGCAAGAGAGGAACGGGGACGAGGGATGGAGGAAGAGAGGGGGAGGACTGAGGGACAGAAGAGAGAAGATCAAAAAAAGGAAAAATGGAGATAGAAAGGTGAAGAGAGGGGGAAAGAAGGAATGCATGCTGGGAGAAAAATGGGAGAAAAATGGTGGGAGAGGGAAAGAGAGAAAGAAGATGGAAAGCGTGATGGGAAATGGTATGAAAGACAATGAAGGAAGGAGGAAGATGAGAGACAGAAAAAAAAGGTGAAAGGGTCAAAGAAACATTGAAGATAGAGAAATGGAAAAAGACGGGTGGGGCGATGGAGAGAGGGGATGGGGAAGAAGAGAGGGAGAGAGAGAGAGAGAGAAGGAGGGAGATGGAAATGCAAAAGAGGAAGGTGAAGACAGAAAAGTGGAATGGTCAAAGAGGAAAAATGACAATTAGCGCGATGGAGAGGTGGAGAGGTGGTATGGGAGAGAAGGAGGCAGGGAGGAAGATGAGAGTCAAAAACATTATTGAGGGGAAAAGGGAGAACGGGAACAAGAGAGGAAAAGAGAGAGAGAAAATCGCAGACGAGGATAGAGGGAGACTGACAGATCGGAGGGAGGGGGGTGTGGTTGGTCTGGGGATGAAACCGGCCATCATTTGACAGGAGACGGGAAAAAAGGAGGTGATGAGGAAAGAAATGGCACAGATGGACTGAAAGGGGAGACGGAGGTGATGAGCTGAAAGAGAGAAGGAGAAAACCAGCAGAAGGAGGCTAGGTACCTCACCTTCAGCTTTGTGGTCACGTGGATGGAGACAGCACAAGATGCTTCAAACCCCAAATCTCTATCTACACTATTCATTTAACTGCCTTATCAGATTCACCTTTACTGCAGAGAAAGAGAAAGAGAAAGAGAGAGAGAGAGAGAGAGAAGGAGAAGAAGGAGCGAGAGAGAGAGAAAGAGAGAGAGCAGTCCAACCCGATCTTCAGACAGGAATAGAGGCTCCTCACTTTACTCTCATGAGTTTGATTGCTTGAAAATAAACAGTGAAATTGACGCGACAACAAGGAACCAGCCAGCGACACTCACAGCTACCATGAGAGCTTGGTGACTTCTTTCTGATTGATTTGGAGACATCATATAATTACTGTAAACACACCAGACCACCTCTACCAGCCTGTCAGCCTCTACCAGCCTCTACCAGCCTCTACCAGCCTCTACCAGCCTCTACCAGCCTCTACCAGCCTGTCAGCCTCTACCAGCCTCTACCAGCCTCTACCAGCCTCTACCAGCCTGTCAGCATCTACCAGCCTCTACCAGCCTCTATCAGCCTCTATCAGCCTCTACCAGCCTCTATCAGCCTCTATCAGCCTCTACCAGCCTCTATCAGCCTCTATCAGCCTCTATCAGCCTCTACCAGCCTCTATCAGCCTCTACCAGCCTCTATCAGCCTCTATCAGCCTCTACCAGCCTCTATCAGCCTCTATCAGCCTCTATCAGCCTCTACCAGCCTCTATCAGCCTCTATCAGCCTCTACCAGCCTCTATCAGCCTGTCAGCCTGTCAGCCTCTACCAGCCTGTCAGCCTCTACCAGCCTGTCAGCCTCTACCAGCCTCTACTCTCATTCTACATCGTGGACCACCAGATCGATTTGGAGGGAAATCTGCTGGATTGCTTTACGGCACAAAACAAAACAACACTGTTCTTCCAGCGCTAACGGAGCTGAAGATAAAGAGTTTCTGGTGATGGTTGGAATTTTGGATGAAGTCTTAATTGTGAGAAACAGCAGCAATAAAAATAGCGGAGTGAGATAGAGGTTACCAATCATCTCAACCTTGATCTCATTTGTTAATGATGCTTATACCAAGGTATCACAATTAATGTGGCAATGATAAAATAATGAAAAATGTATTATTTGACTTTTTTAAAAATTCCAACACACTTGTGGCGGCCAGCCAGGCTCACCTCGTCTTCATAAATGCTTTGTGCAGACGTCAGTGGTGTTATTGGTCTCAAACACCCAATGGACATTTCCCTGCTGTAAATATGAGGCAGGGAAGGAAATGTACAGGCGCCTGACTCGAGTCCTGCTTGAAGCTGATTGGCTCTTCTGCTTTACTGTGTCAGGTGAAAGCAAAGTTGCGTCCATCTTGCTCCATTCACATCTTTCTATTGACTTTATTTGAATTGTATTGCATTCTGTCTGAATACAGGGTGAGAGAGACAAGAGATAGATAGAGAAAAAAGAAAGTTTATGGACGAAGAGAGAGAGAGAGAGAGAGAGAGAGAGAGAGAGAGAGATAGGGGGTATTGGCCTTGACCTGCTGACCCAGCAGGATGCCTCCAAGGCCATGTCACTTTTCGATAAATCTATATAAGGACATTATTGTGTTTTTTCAACCAAACGTGTGAAGGATGGGTCAATGCGGGCTCAGATCGTGTGCCGCTAACAGCAGAATAACACACTGTCAAAATGCATTTTCAACACATCTGTGTTTCTAATTAGCCACAACTGTCTCGTGTGACATTCAACACACTGTTATCAAAATAACGTGAACAGCGGCGAACGTGGACGTGACGTCGGCGGCTCTAAATGCAGCTTAAAAAGTGGCGAGACATGCGGCGTCACTAATGTGTCAAAAGGCTGAAGATGTGCAACTGTGCCAATCCAGCAGGATAAACAACGGTTAAATATAGAGCTGTTTACTCACATCTGCCTCGAGAAAACCGCTGCTGTTTCAGAAAACGCCCCGTACCTCCACCTTCACGTTTCACTTGAACCGGGGGTTCCTCTAGTGCTCTTCTAGTGGAGCAGGTTTCATCACCCCGGGGGGCCGTGGAATCCATTCAAACGGCATTATAAGATTTCAAAGATCGACGGTCATCAATCTTAGAATAAGGCTGCCATGCTAAATTCCTGAACATCTTTTTAAGGCACAGCCGACAGCAAGGGAAGGGAGAAGACTGCTATATCATATATCTCTCTTATTGGCAATCCGATTAAGGGGACAGCTGAGGAAAGACTTTGGTTTCCTCCACATTCATATAACATCAGCAGAGGCTAAATCTCTCACGCGTGATTAGAAACGAAACCAGATTCACCTGGTTCTACTAATACTGGGCCAAAGGATTCATGATTCAGTATTTCATGCCGACAGTAGAACTTTATCTGGGATAGACACAACTGCCTGTATCATCTGATGATGAAGTAAAGAGCCGTCTTTGGGCAGCTTCCATGTTGGCTAGCTTGTAGCGCGGGCACAATGATGGACATGACAACCTGTGTGTTTCCTTTCAAAATGTCTTATAATTCAAATTGGTATAAAGGTTTCAAATAGTTAGAGTTGTTAAAAGCAGCTTCTCTCGTGGGTCATTCTCCTTTTCTTCCCCCTTGAGCTAAACTCCTATCGGCTTTTGCCACGATAACTCTCACATTTCAGCCGTGGCGAGTCTTGGAGCGAGAGCCCGACCAGACTGGACCCGACAAACTCAAACGTGTTAGAAAACATCGGTTCAGTCGGTTCAGTCGGTCCAGTCGGGCTCAGACCCGTCTGAGAAACCTGCTGCTGGATGAGGAAACAATAAAGGAATGGAAACGAGTGTGGTGGGAAAACAGAATGAGGAAGAGAGAGAGGAAGGAGACAAGTCGAGGTGAAGGAAGACAAAGTGAGAGAAAAATAGAGAATGAGAGAGAGAGAGACACCCGGGGAGAGAGAGAGAGACAGATAACGACATTGTGACAGAATAATAGCGAATGAAAGAGAGCGAAGTCGGAAAGATGAATAGAGAGGAAAATAGAGAATGAAGAGGGGGAAATAGGGAGGAGAGGAGGAAAGAGAGAGAGAGAGGGAGAGAGAGCGAGAGGGGGAGACAGAGAGTGATGGGGTGTCCACCTGGCCAGCCTTTAGGGGATAGACTGATACCGAAGCTGGAGGGAAGGAGAGAATGAGAGAGGAGAACGAGGGGGGAAGAGGGGAGGAGGAGGAGGAGGAGGAGGAGGAGGAGGAGAGGGCGAGTAAAGGAGTAACGGTCGTCTCCATGGTGAAGCAGTGGTCGTCATGGTTACCCACAGAGCCCGGGTCAGCGGCTTCAGGAATGTGCGTGCTGTTTGCACACACACACACACACACACACACACACACACACACACACACACACACACACACACACACACACACACACACACACACACACAACAGAGAAGGAGAGAATAATGATCAGCAAGCCTGTAGGTCTGCATGTATGTGTGTGTGTGTGTGTGTGTGTGTGTGTGTGTGTGTGTGTGTGTGTGTGTGTGTGTGTGTGTGTGTGTGTGTATGATGAGCCCTGTTGTCAGAGTCACAGAGGGGTGTGAATGTCTGCACATCAGGAGGTAAGAAAAGAAGTGTGTGTTTTAGTGTGTGTGTGCGTGTGTGTGTGTAAGAGAGAGAGAGAGGCAGTGAGTGGGTGAGTGTGTGTGAGAGATTCAATTTTTACTTCTTTGTGGGATACAAATGTTCCTACAAGCATAGAAATTCTGTGTGTGTTTATGTGTGTGTGTGTGTGTTTGCGTGTGTGGGTGTGTGTGTGTGTGTGTGCGTAGCAGGGTCAAGTGGGTTCACAGCAAAGAGGGGTGACAAGACAACTGTGACTCGACTGGAGCCACCACATACAGGCTGCCTGGATGCGTGTGTGGACGTGCGTGTGTGTGCATGTGTGTGTGTGTGTGTGTGTGTGTGTGTGTGTGTGTGTGTGTGTGCGCGCGCGCGTGCGTGTGTGTTTTTAACACAGCGAGGAGCGCAGAAGTTAACCAACTTTCACTGCTGTGTTACCATTTCTGCATCAAAAAATATCAAAATCATCTTGCAAGTGGCGGTTTAGCACACAGACACACAGACACACAGACACACACACACACACACACACACACACACGTCTCCCCCTCCTACCTCACCAAACAGACACGCTCACCCGAGCACAAAATCAGAAGTTCAAGCAAGAAATTCACTCACTCCTTTCCCAGCGTCTTTCCACTACATTTAGGTTTCAGCTGTGATTCACATGTTGGTGGTTTTTCCAGTCCTGGTCCTGGTCCTGGTCCTGGTTCCGGTCCTGGTCAGGCACCGCGCGGCTCAGGACCGGGACCCTCTGGTCCATTGCAATGTTGATCATATGGGACACACGTAACTATAGCAACAGCAATTAACCTACAACAAGTTCTGCACCCCTGATTCATACGATGCCCACACATCACCCATCACAACCAAACTACCTGGGTTAAGGTCGGGTTAAGGTTTGGTTCTGGTTACATAAGAAAACATACTGTACCGCGACAGCGCAGGTACGGCACGGCACGCTAAGTGGAAAAAGCGGAGTGGTTACCGTGACATGCAGGCATGCTAAAAACACGCTACACTGGTCTGATGTGGTCTCATGTGTTTCAGTGTGTGTGTGTGTGTGTGTTTGTGTGTTAGCGTGTTACTGATGTGCCCCAGATCTGCTTAGAAACACCCCACCTGCAGTGAAACCTCTGGATCCTGGACTGGACTGTACAGCCTCCTGAACGCTCACAGCTAAAGCCCTGTTCACTTGCTACTAGTACTATATGGGGTAAATACTGGACCTCTGAACCCGTCACTTCCTGATTTAGTAAAGAAAAACTTGAAGTTTGCTTTGAAAAATCCATTCAAAACCTCCCTCTACGGATTCCAGCGCTGCCTCCATTTTTCATGACAGTCTGGGAGTCTGGGAGAAAAAAGGAATCGTGCGCCAAAAACAAATTACGACTGAAATTACCGAGAGTTTCGCAGAGGACTCGTATCGTCAGGGTCCTCTGTCTTCACCTAGATGACAGACCTGGCAGATCTGCATGGCTGGTTCAAGCCCTGTTGCAGCAAAGCATCCTCCCTGCTGCTCTGTAGCTGACCTCTGACCTCTGACCTCCCTGTGGAGTGGAGGCAAGGGAAAAGAAGACCTTGTGTCTGCAGTTTTACCTTCTTCTTTTTAACTTGTTTCGTGACCCTGAGGCAAAGCCAACCTATCGAAAGGTGAAAAACGCCTGGAACGTCGACAGGGAAGTCCACCGGGTCTCCCAATTCCCGGCTCGTGAAAGATGTGAGGTTTTCTGAAGGTCAGTGACGATGCACTGCATGCCTGACTGAGCCAGCCGGAGTCCTACTAGTACTGTTTGTAGCTGAAGTGTTGCATTGTTCATTCATTTCCACCACATTTTCACATTTCTCCCCTTGTGAGGTCTTTTAAAGGGGAATTCCACCGAATCAGCACTCAAATTAACAAGTTATTTTTAGTTGTAGTAGCAAGTTAACATTCATTATCGTTCCCTTTAGCGGGAGATCTTTGATGTCATACTGATTCCAGTGTATTAATCACAATACCTTCAATTTTTCAGTTTTTTTGCAGAAGCCTCATATTTTCTAAAAGTCGATGTTTCGTGGATTGAGAGAGATTTACACTTTTTACATTTGGCATCAATGCCTTTCTAACTTTTTGGAACACATTGTCAGCGGTTTGGCTAGACTCCGGCTGACGCAACAGTTTCGACACATCTGAGATGATGTTGACTGTCAATTATGATGGAAAAAAGGGAAAGTTTCAGGTGAGACGTTTATGTGGGTCAGCAACAAATCTAGATATATATATTCAAGGGATCCATTTTCAGTATGGGAGGCAAATCCAAACCTCTAACCCTGGTGGGGTATGTTTGAGGAAATCTAACATGACAATCTAAGGGGTCCCTTAATCAAACTTTAAAACTGTGAATTTGTGAACATGATCAAACCACACTGCAGCTGGTTTCTCCCCTCACATGTGACCCAGATCTGATGTTTTCTCATCAGGGTGAACAGAACCAAGCCTCATATCTGGACTACATGGACATGAGGTACCAAACTGGATCCTGCGACTTCTTTCCTTCTTTTCTCCATGCGACCTACATGTGACTTGTATTTGAATGCTCCGATCAGAATTTGTCAGCGTTGCCATGACGATAAACGAACCTTACAGCATCCACCAATTGTCATCATTGTGGAGGATTTATGGAGGACAACAAGACACAACAATGGGGAGAAAGCCAAACAGATGACTGGTGTTTGGGGAGACAGAAACCGATGTAACGTCTCTTTATTGTCACTCTGGGTCTTTTCAACACCGCTGTCAGTTCATTTTGGTATCAGATATAGATTACATCCTAGAATAGATATGAACGCTCATCCAAAAAAATCTGATATGAGCAGCAATTTGGAATTGAGCATGAAGGCCTGCAGTGTGAACGCAGCCACGCTGAACGGACACACTTCCTCTCAGAGCTTCTTAACAAATACATGACAAAAACGTCAAAGACAAACTTGAACTCTCCCGACCTTGACCCCGGGCCGACACGCGACTCCCTGGCCCTATGAGTGACCTTTGACCCTTTGTGACATCATTCATCACCCAACTCAAACCCTTGTGTGTGTGAAAGGCCTTTGAAATGACCTGAATGGACCTCCCACTTCATTGTCAAGACCCTCTCTCCATTCAGTCTAGATCTGGGCTCTCAATGGCATGTCGGGCCCCATCTGTGAATACGTTGGGCCACACCGCCTGGTAGACACTGAAAAGCATTAAATACATCAACATAGACGTCAACAGTCTTCCTGGAAATGCCACATACTGCCACTTGTGGCTCTTTCTGTTTGATTTTGGACAAGGAATTCAAGTCTAATGTCACTTGCGGCGCCATGATGGCCCCGCCGCCAGCTTTTTGTGCTTGTAGCCCCACTGCCTGTCATCGGTGACAGATATTGTAATGTACTAAATACGTCAAGATAGATGTCAACAGTCACTGGAATAAAGGGCAAATCAGGAATTTGAGTCTCTTGTCACTTTTGGCGCCAAGACGTCTCCACCTCTAGCTTTGTGGTTTTTTTGGACACTGCCTGTCCTCGAGGACGGAGCTTGAAAAGCGCTACGTACATCAAGGCAGACCTCAACATTTTTCCTTATTTAGACACATCAAGTATTGGAGTTTAGTGTCACTTGCCCGCTACCAGCATTGTTTGTGGTTACTGGGGCATATTTCAGCAACACAGAAGGAAAAGCAAAAACATTCATTAACATAGATATGTTTGTTCTGTACGAGGTCCAGGACCGATTTGTGGTATTGTTTCTTTTGTGGCACGAAGCCACTCCACTGTTGGCTTTGTGTTTATTTCATGGGATTGAGGACATCTCTTCATCCTCAAGTTGACTGACTGAGGCGTTGATGATAGGACTAACGCAACACGCCGGCTGAGAATTCGATTTTAACGCATTTTGAAACTGTCACAGTTTGTTTACAGTTGTTTTGTTTGTAGAAATTAGAGCGAAATTGAATCATCAACGCTTCATGTGAAAGAATCAGTGAGATTCTTTTACCTCAGCAAGTCTTGAAGAATACCTGAATCTCAGACGGGAGTTTGTTTTTTTTCATAATTAAGTTTGTTCTGCGGCAGCCTGCTGTGTGTGAGGCAAACAACATTCCAGTCCATTTCCAGGCCTGGGAGGAGGCCGTGAACCATTAGCTCCCAGAAACCAACCCATCCCACCACCGTCTGCCGGATGGCCGGCTGTTACACTCTGGTGGACAGAGATGCAAAATAGCGGGCACGAAAAAAAAAGTCTCCAAGGGGGAAAAAACTACACCGATAAGAAGTGTCCTTGTGATTTGATTTATGAAGTACGCAGTGTAACAATCAGGTTTTCAAAGCGCCGTACGTCTTCAGGGGCAAGTGAGTTCCATGGATCCCTTGAAGATGTAAAGATGCTTTATGCATTATGACATCATCAATACATCAGAGGAAAAGAAACAAGGATGATCACTTTTGCTTCATTTTTGTTTCTTTTTCCACATTCATACAAGAATGGATGATTTTTTTTTTTTTAACCAATTGTTCAAGCCGGCGTCTGGTGTGCTAGGGAGACAGCCAGTGGTCGGGATAAGCAGGATTTACACAGGCAAAGGAAATCTGATATTTAACCCTATGCATCACAGATCTGAACATTTCATGGCTGTCTAATCAGAGGAAAGTCAGACTCCACGCGGCCCGCCCCTGTTCAGACAGCCATGAAAAGATCAGGTCTTGAGCCGCAAAGAGTTTTAAAACATCTGATTGGTTGTGCTTGTGTAAACTCAGCCTATCCCGATCTCGATGTTATCTCCGGGCGGTTGGCAGGAAGTCAGTTACATTTACATTTCAGGCATTCAGCTCTGATGCAGAGTGACTCGCAATGAGTGCAGCAATAAAATAAGCTTAAAGGAAAAATCCACCTGAAAGCACTTCCTGGGTCCATTTGGTTGTTTGGTGTATTGTCCTTCTTCTAATCGTAGACGATGTTTCATGGATCTAACACATCAACGTAACCATCAGAATCAGAGAGCAAGGGCTTCTTTCTATACTGATGATCAACAATCATACAGGAGAAATCCATCGGAGGAGAGGAGAGAGACCAAATTCTCCATTGACAGTAGCCAAGATAGACCAGAATGCAATGCAGTAGCTGAGTTAGACCAGAATGCAATGCAGCCACAAGACATGCTGGGTTGTGAGTAAGGGGTGCAGCTGCGATCAAAGACACATAGCCGAATGATCACACTTTGACCATACGCTCACCTTGACTGGAAACAAGTTCACATTCATTCCCTGGGGGTTGTCAAAATGCATTCTGGGAAACATAGGAAATCACTAACTGTAGAAGTAGATGAGGAGGCAGGTTGAGGGAAAGTAAATTACAACACTTCATCACAAAATAACTCTTGGAAGGTCCTGGACATCCAGTATCCAAGTATCCAATGGTGGATTGTTCCTAATTTCCAAGACTACATTATAAGCAGCCAATTACACACTATCACACATACCAGTCACACACTGCTGGACGCAAAACACCCAGAGCCATTGATGGTGAGAGTTTGGCCGGGGTGACCATGGTGCTCCGGTGCAGCCCCCTCTCTGGAGATAACCAGCCTTGGCTGCAGATACGCAGCGATTCCCTCCATAACATTGCCATGGTGAGACGCCCGGCACTCCAGCCAGCCATCTGGCATAGGAGCACGAGTTACTTAGCAACGGCCACAGAGCAGGCTGTGGAGCCAACATGGCGTCCACTGAAAACCATAAAGGCCAAACTCTGGGTGCTTTCACCGATCGGCATGCCAAGCACCAGAGCGCACTCTGGCACCATTATGTTTGTAATTACCGAGCGCTAACAGAGTGGACGCTCCGGACCGAGGAGTTGGTGCAGCAAAGTGTTTGAATGCTGCTGAAATCCCTTTGCTTGCTGCTGCTACACTGAAAATAACTTCTTCAAACCAAACTTGAAAGTGAGAGACAACTAAAAACTTTCCATCATATCTGCACAAACTCTTCATAAACACGTCTACTACTCCTGCACCCCCCCCCTCTCTTAACACAGAGCATCATATCGCCATGACCATGGGTGAAAAAGTTAACAGTGGTAGCCATTACTGTAACCTGCATCTGCTGTGTAGATGCCAATGAAATTAGAAACGAGGGGGCAAAAAATAGCTTTTTATTATTTCACCCTTTTTGTTGAATTGTCAAATATTCACTGTGCCCCTCCTTGATTTGTAGGAGTCTATGGCCAGGCAAATCTTTCCAGTAGCGTTCATGTTTGAGAAGAATGGAGCAGTTTTTGATCAGAAAACAACCCAGTCTGTAGCCTGGAGCAGAATAAAATTTTGGCACCACACAGCAAGCAGTAGAAGAAAACGCCGACCAACACAAACCACCACATCAAGAAAAAAATAAAACAGCCGATATGGTAAAAAACTCAACATGGAGGGCTGGAAGAGGAGAAAACGGCTCCACCCTCTTCTGCTGTGAGTTTCCAGCAGTGGGAAAGAAGTTAAAGCAAAACAGACTGAGTGTTTATTTGCCAAGATGCAATGGAAATGTATTATTTCAGAGCAAAATGTAAACATCTGATCAAAGTGGTAAAAGAAATCCCCTCTGAACAAAAAGTGAATGTCTTACCTTGTACTGCAGGATGCTCCTGATAACTCCTGATAACTCCTGATACCTTGGAGCCGGGCGACAGCATCCTTCCAAAAGTTGGTCCTCTGAAATGGCTTCATTTGTATTCCTGCTGGCGGTGGAGATGATGCCATCGATGCTGGGACAGGCTCCGAGGAATCTCAACCAGACCCATTTTCATATCGCTGCTGCTGCAGAAAAAAAAACACACAACAGCAACTTTGGTGTTTTTCATTTTCCTGCTTGAATTGAAAGTTTAGTTTAGTGTTGATAGAGTCCCATGACCTCTGGGCCTTTTTTAAAACTTGATAAAACTCCATTGTATCTTTTTCTAAATGTGTGAGCTTTTTATTCCTCCCAGCAAACCACCACGCTGCACAGATAGCAGGTGTCTGTGGGTTTCAGAAAGCTTGTAAGACCTTATTAATGCTCCCTGGAATTGATTTTTTAACAGACTATTTCTGACTGAACATAGATAATAAAAGTTCTGCATTCATAAATGGGCAGTCCAATTGTGTTTGGAGAAGCAGATGTGATGCCAGGGCGTCTGCAAGTTTCACCAACCTGAATCCAAGACTTTTAAATACCTTTATAATGCAACACAAGACCAGCTTCACATTTGTTCTGTAAAGTGAACATGCAGTGCAAAGAAACTGGCATGGTGGAAAAATAAGACCTGCAATAACTGCATTTAAGACATTTTAAGACCTTCAATTTAGATTATTTATTTTAAGACTTTTTCAGACTTTTCAAGAACCAGCGGACCCCCCGGACTGGTGCTTTTAGTCTGACGGACACTGCGGCCAAGCCCTGATATCCAGATAGCAGCAGAGGCAGCCAGGGAACCGGGCCAGACAGGCACTTTGGAGACGGGGCGCTGCTCAGGCGTCACACTAGTCGCCGTGAGTGGAGCTTAAGATGGTTTATTCCACTGTGGATCGAACCACTCTGTGTGTCTCTACCTGCCAAATGGCACGCGGCGTGCAGAGTGTGTGGATACAGGTTAGGGAAAAGCTGAAATCTTTATTGTTTTAACTTAGATTAGTTTTAACTGTTGTTGTTAATGTTATTTCATGTTAAAATGTCTTGTTTTTAATGTCAGGGATGTAGGACTTGTAGGTCTTTTATTGTTTTATTTTATTGTCTATTGCTATTTTGGTCTATTTTTATTTTTTTATTTTTAAGTAACTTTTACTTAAATTTTCGCTCCATGAAGATCTATGAACAACATCCTTTGATAGATAGATAGATAGATAGATAGACAGACAGACAGACAGACAGACAGACAGACAGACAGACAGACAGACAGACAGATAGATAGATAGATAGATAGATAGATAGATAGATAGATGATTCATTGATTGATCTGTGATTGATTGAGAGTCACCGAGCTGAGCGTACAGCAGATACCAGAACGTATGGACAAATTACATAAGACGGCTGCTAGCAAACAGCATCTGTCTGAAAGTTGTGTTCTGTCTAGCTTCAATCTGTTTGGTGCGCCACTCCATGAGACAACACAGATGGGGCATCGCTCGCCTCCGTCACCAATCCATTTTTTTAAGTGTGTGTAGTGATTGAAGTGCTGCATTTCTCAAAAGCCGGACCGCCCTCTCGAAAATCACTCGGAAATCTGTCGCCATCGCAACTTGTCTTGAATCAGCGTCTCTCAGTGTTGGGTACAAATAAATATAAATAAGTACATTTCACACAAGCTGGTCTCTGTTAGCACCACGAGGGCCAGGCTGCAGTCAGTCAGTGGCTGACTGGAACATCCTTCTCGACTTCGCCTAGATTGATTTTGATTTTGATTTTCAAAACCACCAACCAAGAACACATCAGTTCTAACTCCATTTACCACCTTCAGCTCATCACTCGTCTATTTGGCTGTGACCACACATTTGTTTTCTTTGGTCCGACTCAAAGTGGAAAATGTTACTTTTTGTATTTGGTTTTGGTGATAAACTGATCTGGTTCCAGTCTGGAACTTGATCTGCCGTGACGGACTTCTGAACATGAGCATCAGTCCAGACTTCATTTCATCATGCTAGGCTTTCTAAGCATGAGGAACCGCTGCTATCAGATGTCAACTTCCGTCTCCTGATACCCATAATCCCTCGCGTTTCAGGGTCGTTTCATGTAGTTAGCTCAGATTACGAACCGCATCACAGTTCTCATTTTCAGGTGTCGTGTTATTTGGTGCCACCAGAGTTCAAATGTTGGACAAAACGAACCAACTGAAGGAGCAGAGGAGGAAACGCAGCTGGTTGTGAACGCACCCTTAGTCCAGATCCACTGCTTTTTCTTTCTCTGTCTGTCTCGCAATTTAATTTCTCATCTTAAATTGCTGTATTGGCATGGCTGTTAACTTGGAGCAACATTGCCAAAGCCATTTACAAAGTGTACAGTTTCTGCCAGCCTTTCTTTCCCTTCGTCTCTCCCTTTCTCTTCCTCTTCTCCCTCGTTTACCCCCTGCCAGCTCCCCTCTCTCTCTCTCTCTCTCTCTCTCCCTCCTCTTTACCCCCTGCCTCCTCGTCTTGAAGACAGCGTTGCGTTGCGGCTCTGTGCTCCTAAAGAGCTGAAACTGTCGGCCGGGGAAGCGGTGAAATGGAAAAATTTAATCGCATTAAGAGAAAAACCTTCTCTTTTCATTTGTAAATTCCTGGGACACGCTTTTTTTTTTTCCACGCTTTTTTTTCCCCCCCACCTTCCTCTTTCTCTTCCTCTCTCTCTCCCTCTCTCCTTACTCTGACACGGCTGCTGCTCTCGGAAACATCCGCCTAGGCCTCAACACACACACACACACACACACACACACACTTGCAAGAACACACACACACACACTTACTTCACACACACTCTTTACTTTGCTTCATCCCAGGATTTGACAAACCAGGATGTAGGCCCCTCGGATGGAAATGCACCTCCTTGACAGGCACACACACACACACACACACACACACACACACACACAGACACACACACACACACACACACACACACACACACACACACACACACACACACACACACAGTCCCCTGCTCTTTCCTTTAATTCCATTTATCTTTTATTTCCCCTTAAACGAGACAGAGATCAAAGAATGTTTCCCTGACTCCGCCTCTTTCTCCCTCCCTCCATCGTGTTCTCCCTCCTCCAACTGTCACCCACTTCACCTCCTTCTCCTTTCCCTTGCCTCCCTCCTCTTCCTCCCCCACTTCTACCTCGTTTCTCCTCCCTCCCTGTCCTTCCCTCCCTTTCTCTTTAACCTCTCTCGTCCCTCTCTCTCCAGTCCCTTTTCAATTACTCATGTTTTCCTCCAAATCTCTCCTACCTCCTTCCTCCCTTCCTCTCCTGCCCTCTCTCCTTCCCTAATTCACCTTATCAAGTTTAATTTTTTCTTTCTTTCTTTCTTTCTTTCTTTCTTTCTTTCTCTTTCTTTCTGTTTTCATGTCGTGTCCACATCCGCCTCCATTGTCATTCGGCTCCACAGCAGCCCTATACCTCCTTGACAGGGACACACACACACACACACACAGACACACACACACACACACACACACACACACACACACACACACACACACACACACACACACACACAGACACACACATTCACAGCCACACACAAGTGCAATCCTCATTCCAACCACACCACCCACCATCCTCACCTCTTTCTGGTCTGTGACCTCCTTCCCCTCAACACACAAACACACACACACACACACACACACACACACACACACTGCTGCCATGGGGACAAGCCACCTGAAGAGTGCTGAGGATTAGTGGACCAGTTCAAAGAGTGTCAAGCGCTCTCTCTCACTCTTTCACTGGCTTGCATGCGTGTGTGTGTGTGTGTGTGTGTGTGTGTGTGTGTGTGTGTGTGTGTGTGTGTGTTAGTGCTATTACACTTGCAAGAATGCATGTGCACACGTGTTGAGTGTGCGTGTGTGTACAAATGTGCCAGACAGATTGCAGTTGAGGAGTTTCATTCAAAAGGAGACGTCCAACATTTGATTTACTCTTCCAAAGTGAGTTGAGGTTCAAATAAAACTCAGAACCATCAAATAACAATAACAACAGTAAGACTACAGCAGCTTCTGTAGCTCTGGTGGTTTGGAGCTTTAATTCAGGTTAGAGTCGTGTTAAACTTCAACTGATGATGCATTTTACTCCAGAACACCATATTAATTTCAGCTGACGCTCAGAGAAACGTAGACTGGGTGCAGGTGAGGATTCAGCGAGCAGCCAGTGCCTCTCTGTGAAGGCTTCACTCACTCTGATGGCAGTAAAGTAGAAAGCAAAGGATTATGGGTCGTTATTAAAGTTATCAGCTGTCTTCTTCAAAACAGTTCTGCTTTTTTAAAATATTGACCCAGGAGTTTTTTTCCAAAATCGATGAAACCATCATATTTAAACATCCATCGATCTATATAACCATGATTTCTTCTCAATCAGTAATCCCCCATTAAATATGAAGCTCAACTTCACATATTACTGTTTTATAAGCAGGTAACTTCAGTAATACTCCCATTTTGTTCTTCATCTTGATTATTATTTGTTAGTTTCTTTGTTTGAGATGTTTTTCCTCCCAACCTGTCGATCCCCCTCTCCCTGTTTCTGTGTTTTATCATGCCTGTATGTGCCGATGAAGCAGCGCCGCTTCAGCTCGTGTCCCCGTTGAACTCGTCGGTATCTATTGTCTGTAGGAAAAAAAAAAAAAAAAAAAAAAAAGGCCAGTTAGCTTCACATTCCTGCTGGATACTGTCACGCTAAACAACACAAAAGAGACGCTTTCAAACTGCAAATCTTTTAGTTCAGACCCGCAACGTCAGCCAGACTGTAATACCACTCACTCTGCTGTGTGTGTGTGTGTGTGTGTGTGTGTGTGAGAGAGTGTCCCTGCTCTCTCATTTGTTCCCTCTCTCTTTTTCAGTGTATCTCTCTCTCTCTCTCTCTCTCTCTCTCTCTCTCTCTCTCTCTCTCTCTCTCTCTCTCTCTGTGGCCGTCAGAGGGAGCCATCAGGCTACCAGATCCTTCCATACGATTCCACCTTCATGTCCTTTACATCAGCATCCCATCAACAAGTGTCAGTGCTGTCTGTACTGTGAATGTCTGTAAGTTGTCAGTATCTGAACACCACAGTCGTTTAATTTAATCTTACTTTGATAGCAAACATGTCAAACTTGCCAAGTTCATCCTCTGTACTAGAGTATGATTTACACACAGGTCTTTTAAAAGTGCAATAAATAAGATTTTTAATTACCTTATCGCACAAAATGATCAGAATCTATCTGCGGGGGTTGACAGGGTCATCGATCAATACCAATGTCTCAGCGATTTCCTCTGGCTTTCAAACTCACTTGTGTAGGAGGAGAAGTTTCATCGATGTCAGATCAGCACCAAAGTATCCAAACAAGTTCCCTCCGTACAAACTTTCTTGTCTGTAGACACCAGACAGTTTTGATCAGACTCCATCTGCCTGAACCAGTCAGAAACTCACAGGACCACAGACACTTGTGGAATCGGTAGAAGACAAATGGAAAGAAAACTCGGGTGTCAATGTGAGTAACCGTATGAATGTGAGCAGAGAGTTGCTGAAAAAGGGCGTTCACACTCAACGTTCATACCCCCTTACCTGCTTCCTGCCTCCTTACCTGCTTCCTTCCTCCTTACCTGCCTCCTGCCCCCTTACCTGCCTCCTGCCCCCTTACCTGCCTCCTGCCCCCTTACCTACCTCCTGCGTGGTCTATTCCTGTTCGTTAACTCCTGCTTTTCAGATCAGCACCTGCATCACCACCATGATCATCATCCTCTCGCTGATCCGTTTCCACGGAAACATGGCCTGAGAACAAAGTGGATGACCTGAGGTATTGAATATATATAATCTGACTGGTGTGCTAATGCTAGTGTGTGTGTGTGTGTGTGTGTGTGTGTGTGCGTGTGTGTGTGTGTGGACTGAGAGTATCTGCGGTGCCCCTGTATAATCTTCCACTTGTGTGAATGTGTGTGTCTGACCTGAAGGTATTGTTGGTGCCCTGGTATTATCTGTCCGTCTGCCGCCTGCTGCACCTTGGAAAGGGCAGGATACCTCCTCATACAACACACACACACACACACACACACACACACACACACACACACACACACACACACACACACACAGTGCATATGCAACAGACACACAAATGTAATGACATGCAATGTTCACGCAATGTACACCATTTGCCACTTGGTGGATGCTTTTATCCGAAGCTCCCTGCAGTGCTGAGTGCTTATATTTTTAGTACTAGCCTCAGTAGGAATGGAACAAGAGATGGGAGACACACAAGCATTACTCAGATCTCACAAGAAACACATTTTCAGACATTAGTGTAATGGTCTTGGTCTTATGTAAACAAATAAGACCATCGCTGGGAAGACTGGCAGCAAGTAATGAACAACTATCCCACCACTATTCTGACATATAGAAACATACGTAGCACCATTCATATCTTGATCAAAAATGATGACAAAATGAGGAAAGAGACACAAAAACAGTGGATGTGGGAGAGGGAGAACAACAAGAGGAAGCGGCAGAGAGAAAGAAGAAGAAAGGGGAATTAAGAGAAAAAGCGTGAGAGCAGCTGTGATCAGACCAGGCGGGGTTATTAGGTATTGTGTGGCGGTGGCAGCCATAATGGGGGAAAAATGACAGAGAACTAGAGAAGGTACAAGGAAATAGGAAAGATATACAGCCAGAATAAGGAACTGGTATAGGAGTATTAGGCGACGAAATGAAAACAAGAAAAACAAGAAAGGATGTAAGGGGGAACGGGAGATGGGAGAAGGTGGACGTGGGAAATGGAAAATAAAAGTGTGTTATTTGTCACAGACGTGGTGGTGTTGTGTCGCCATGGCAGCCTTGACGGAAAGCAGGTCCAAATGAGATGAAGGTGAGTTTTTGACGGATTGGCCCTCTAGTGAGTTTCACCTGTTAAGTGATGAGATCATCGACACCAAAATCATACACGTGTCCCCGGTAGATCATTGGCTCTGGAGCTCCATGCTAACACTTTAGTATACACTATGTTGAGGGCTAGTAGGCTCCATGCTAACACTTTAGCGCATAATATGTTGAGTGATAGTAGGCTCCGTACTAACACTTCAGCGTACACAATGTTGAGTGATAGTAGGCTCTGTGCTAACACTTCATCGTACACTACGTTGAGTGATAGTAGGCTCCGTACTAACACTTCAGCCTACACAATGTTGAGTGATAGTAGGCGCCGTGCAAACACTTTATCGTACATTACATTGTGTGATAGTAGGCTCCATACTAACACTTCAGCCTACACAATGTTGAGTGATAGTAGGCTCCGTGCTAACACTTCAGCCTACACAATGTTGAGTGATAGTAGGCTCCGTGCAAACACTTTATCGTACATTACGTTGTGTGATAGTAGGCTCCATACTAACACTTCAGCCTACACAATGTTGAGTGATAGTAGGCTCCGTGCTAACACTTTATCGTACACTACGTTGAGTGATAGTAGGCTCCGTACTAACACTTCAGCCTACACAATGTTGAGTGATAGTAGGCTCCGTGCTAACACTTTATCGTACACTATGTTGAGTGATAGTAGGCTCCATGCTAACACTTTATCGTACACTATGTTGAGTGATAGTAGGTTCCGTGCCAACACTTTATCGTACACTATGTTGAGTGATAGTAGGCTCCATGCTAACAGATTAGTATAAGTTATATTGGTTGATTTGGTAAAGGTTTGGTGTTTAGAACCACCGGGGATTACTTTCTGATGAGAGACTGCATACAGCTAAAAATCACTACGCAGCGGAAGAATACGTGGCTGCTCACCTGAAATAGTTCCCCAAATAAACCTGGCTACTATATCGAGTCATTTTCTAAATGTATGAATCTACAGGCCACATGACAAAAACACCAGAGCAAATGATTTACACATGGATCACTCGGTCTATATCCGGTAGACGACCAACGGGCCAAATCTCCAAAGCGTGGTGTATTAAGAACATGGAGTAGGAGGAGATTAAAGAGGAGGTGTAGGTAGAGAGATAGAGGAGGTGTTTGGTAGTTGAGGAGGTAGAAGAGACAACCCAGACATTACTGGTGCTGTGTTGCTGAATCCCTGAAGGAGAGGTCACAACCAAACAAAGGACAGTCAAGTGTAGAAGAAAAGAGATTATAGGGAGAGAGGGATTTGGGGAGGAGGAGGAGGAGGAGGAGGAGGAGGAGGAAGAGCAGGAGGGCAGGTGTGATCCTCCACAGCTCCAGTGTTTGTTTAGCGGAGAGTGGCAGCGCTACAGCAGGGGATTATGGGATTACGCTCAGTGTCGTTGGTCATGTGAGCCGCCGTGGTCAGTGCTGACCCCGCTTACCTCCCTCAGCAAGGAAGCTTAGCCTGGCTGTGAAGGTGAGGTCACACACACACACACACACACACACACACACACACACACACACACACACACACACACACACACACACACACACACACAAACACACACACACTCATGCTGTCACCCCGCCCCTCTGCATCTCCTGAATGGAGTTGCGGCGACTTCTGTCTCCTTCAGCTTTCTTTCTTTTTGACCTTTCATCTCTTTTCCTTCACTCATTTCCACTTTATTTTTCTCTCTCTCTTTCCATTCTTCCTCTATTTCCGTCTCTTCATCTCCTCTTTCTCTCTCTCTCTTTCTGCTTCCATATGTTGGGTTACTGTCCTCCATATGTTACACATCTACAGCTCATCCATGCCTTCGCGGCTCCAGGAGGCCGTCCTGATTCCCTCACCTCGTCTCCACGGCGGGAAAATAAAGAATAAAACAGAAGCGAGTGGAATAAAACGTCTTCACATCCAAACGGCGTCAAAAGGTGGCAGGACTGTCCCGGGCCTCGGTAAGTCTACTAAAAAACCAGACACTAAAACCAGACACATGATGTGTTGCTTCTACGATGCTACCACTGTGCTAGGACAACCTAGTACAGTGGTAGCATTGTAGAAGCATCACATCATGTTTTCATTTCCTCGGTGATATAGTACAGAGAGAGACAAAATCACAGTGTTAAAAAACAAGATAAAAAAATGGCAGGTGAGATTTAAAAATAAATAAATAAATAAAGTAAATGCAACACTGAACTAAACAGAACTGGATAAGAATCTAAAGGACAACAAAACTCAACATTGATCTGTTTATCAGGTCTTTCTCTATCTGGCCAGGCCACAGGTCACAACTCGCCTTTTATGGAAAACTCTGGCACAGTTACAGAAATGTCCATTGATGTGCTTTGTCTCTGTCATAGAAACTATTAATACATATAATGAACATCTGTCGGTCCTCACTACTACAGGAGCCACTGCAGCTTACATTCCCTCAAATGTCATGAAGTAGGATTGAAAACCAGAACAGTCTCTGATGAGAAGAGTCCAAAGTTTCAGCTATTTCTAACAGTGGTCCACTAGAAAAGGATTTTCAGGACAGCCTGTTGGGAAACCTCTGGATTATTAAAGCTAACATGATGACTGCTCCGACGTTTTTTAATATCGGGAGTACCAGACTTCAACTTATGTAGAAAGAACCAGACTTGTCTTGGTCTCGTCTAGGTCTTGTCTAGGTCTCGTCTAGATCTCGTCTTGGTCTCGTCTAGGTCTCGTCTAGGTCTCGTCTAGGTCTCATCTTGGGCTGGTCCACCTGGTTTATTTTCTCCCCAGCACTACCAACACTATAAGGATCATACCTGTGAATAGTATGGAATGGTTGAAGGGTTTAGTGCAGAGCTGCTGATCCATAACAAACTCCTGGAGCATTACTTTTACATTTGGAAAGACGTTTATTTTGGCCTTGGTCTTTTATAGGACTTGCCCACCTTTGGACCTGGTCTTGGAGTTGACCTGGACTCGACTAAGGCGGTCTTGATTACAGCCCTGACCGGTGGCCTTCCAGGGCCATGTATATAGAAAGCGTTAGAATAAACTGTCGAGCAACAAATGTGTTGTTTTTCTGACTTTGTTTAGCAAAAGAAATTAGTTCCAGGAAGTAGAAATGGCATAACTGGGGACTCGGAGATATTTCCAGGCTTCGACTGCAGCTACACGGTGAACTTGTTGTATTTGCACAAGTCAATGGAGCTAAAAATCATTTCTCTGAGAACATCAATCACACCACTTTCCAAACGGCGTCCGGACTGTCTCCCAACACAGTTAATTGTATACACTATATATACACACTACACTTATTCAGGGAACTTGTTTTCAGCACCACTGACTAGCACCACCACTGGAAACAAATGTAAAGAACCAAAACACAGAGACAAGTGTTTTTTGACTGCTCATCTATAATACATCAAATATAATACAGGGTGTAAAAAAACGGCGGCTTACTGCAGCGCTGGGACAGCAGCTCTCTCCCGGCATCTCAGAGGACCGGAGTGACGCTACTGATTTCATATCCTGATTGGATCCTGTCGGTGTTTCCTCCGGATTCATTCAGCAGGAACACAAACACCGCTGCCAGAGAAATTGGGAAGATATATATATATATATATATACACTGTTTTAATTTACCCCACTCCCCTACTAAATAAATCGGGATGTAAGGGATGGATGTGGAAACCGAAGAGGACACGTCACTCTGCTCCGCCTGAAGTCTTTTCTTATTTAGATGAAAACATGAAAGTACAGCCAGTATTCCTGGAATGAAAAACACAACTTAGCTTTTGATGTGTATTTTGGATTTCCTACTAAAGGAATTCCACCTAAATACAAAGCGTTGCGCTAAATACTAAGAACAGGGTTCCCGTGCACACTTGGATATCACATTCAATGACTTTCAAGGTCATTGTTTGGAGAAATTCAAGGACTCAAAATTGGCATGTTTTGGGGTAAAACTGGAGAAAATTCATCATTCATCATAGAGGCTTCACTTTTAAAAAATTTAAAAGATTTTTAAAAAAAAGACACATCCATGGCAGGATTTTTCCTCAGGATGAGAATCAAAGACTTTCAAGGCCATCCATTCAACTTTCAACTATTTCCGGGGCCCATGGGAACCCTATGAGAATACAAACTGCTGCTGTAGCCTACAGAGTCAAAGTTATGTTTGGTAGTCGACGTCAGAGCTACCGGTTGAGCAGTAAGCTCACAGCTTCTGGTTGCCAGGTTTAGAAACGAGATCTGAAGGTCTACATTTAACACAAGCGGGTTTTCGCGCTGCAACGGCTCCAGGTTGCACACAAGCACAAAATCTGATTGTTTTTGTGAAGCCTGTGTGATGAAGTTCAGCTTTTAACCAGCAAAGAGAAAGAGAGATCACATCAGGGAGCAGAGTTCCTGTCCCTTTAAATTGAGTCATTATTCGGTCTAATTTGGACTCAAATGAGGATATTTGTGGCAGACAGAGACAAAACAAACTTGCTTTCTTGTCCACATAAAAAAAAAAATCTCTATCAAAACTTAACATGATGCTGTTCTGTGTACGACCAGCCACTCTTAAGGTTAAAACATGTATGGGCGTCCTGAGAAGCTGGCTATGTGGAGACACAAGGTTTTCCTCTGACACCAGTGATGATGTTCTCTACTGTGTTGTAGCTCGGAGGTGTTCCAGACAGACTGAGACCAATCCCTACAGGCTTGTGGGAATATTAGCGCTAAGCCCACTGCAGGATTAGTCCACTTCCGTGTCCACAAATATCAGAGACAAAAATACATGGGACGAAAATAAAGCATGAAGATAGAGTATCTAAATATACGTATACGTATATGTAAGGCAACGCTTCACATCACATAAAGAAGGCACAAAGTGATGAGCAGATTGGAGTTTTAACTATACAAACATTTCCGGAGGCACAAATAATCTCATTGGTTGAGTTAAACCTCAGTGGGCGGAGCCAAAGAATCATTTTTTCTGGCTAAGTAACATGCCCAAGCCCAGTGGACAAGACAAGCGGTAAGAGAGGAGCTAGCTAATACTATGAAGCCTAGCGCTCTGCTGCTAACTGAACAAATGCACTGAGGTTTAACTCAACCAATGAGGTTATTGTAACTTAATTCTCCATTTAAAGGTTTTAATGTTTTCCTAACATTGAATAGGTGCAGGTCACCCAACCATCATCAGTCTGGTTTCAGTGGAGAGTTTTAGTGTCCCATGATGGGCTAGATGTTGTTTCAGAGGCTTTCCCACATTCTGGAGGAATTTTTCGGCATGAAAATGTTTGTATTTTATGGAAGCAAATACGTGACATTTATATTTGAATTTTTAAACACCACTGAATTCATAAAATTGAAATATTTTACTTTGAAAACCATGCACCTGAATTTATTGGTTTTGACTTCACTTCTTCAAAATTCAAATATGACATTTCAAGTTTTGCAATTTCAAAAACTCAATTCCACATTTTTTGTTTCCAATATTCACAAATTCAGAGGAAAAAATTCAAGTTTCAGATATTCTAAACCTATATTCAGGTTGCTCCAATTCGAGTGGTCAAATTCAGATCTAAAAACTCAAGTTGAAAAAATTCAGATAGACAATCCGGGCTAACAAGGACAGGCAATCGAGTCTGACTGCAATCGAACCGGCTTCTGGCCTATAGATATTGAATATCGGCTATTTGTGACTTCAGTAAAAGTATCAGTATTTGTATCGGCCTTCAAAGCCCCTATTGGTCAAACCCTATACACATGGGTACAAGGCTTTAACCCACTTAGACCCACTTAGACCCATGACGCTTTGACCTGGAGGAGGTGGGCTCAGGGTCAGCCTCTCCCCAGACAGCCTGTAAACACAGACCAGAGGCTTAGTCTGACCGGATCAGCCTGTTATCATGCTCACCATTCACTACCACTAGGCAGGGATCACATCTGATGGTACTGCAGCAACGGGAATACAACACAAGGTAGTTGGTTTATATATTTGCAAAGTGATAAAACACGACGATAAATACAGAAAAGATTATAAATTTGTGCCTTCATAAATTTGTGCCTTCATCTAACATAGAAGATCCATTCTGCCTTCCTCCTTCCATTTATTATATATCTAGTATTATTCTTTTCCGTGCACATATCGTACATGAGCATTTTAGGCTCACAGTATTATAGTGACCTATGACCCTTGACCTCCTTATTGTTGGGATCTGTCACGTTGGTGGTCATGTTGGTTTCCAAAACCCTCTGGGTCACCTGAATGCCTATAAAATAAAGTGACTGAAACAGATCGGATGACTTTCATGATCTGTGGTGATGATCCAGAGAATTAACTTTAAGAAGGGAATCAGTAATCTCTTCCACTTTTCCTTCCTTCCCAACATATTTATATTAAATGTGTTTCAAAACATCCCTGTTAAATGTTGAAATTAATTCTAACCAGTGTCCCAACTTGACTTTATGCTTTATTTTCATAAGCTGATTGCAGGAGGAATGTGGATTAATCAATATTACTGCAAATGGGTTTTTTTGCTGGAAAGATATAAGCCAACCTTTATTTCTAATTACAGATATAATACCGCTGTTATTTTGAGGTGAGATGTTTTTTTTAGGCCTCTTGAGGGTTTTTTTTTTTATCCCAACTCTTCTTTCTGTTGTACTTTAACCGGGGAGGAGAGGAGGAGATGCTTTCACTTCGTTTCCCTCTGAACAGTTGAGTAGTTGAGCATTCTGTGCTGAAGGAATCCCTCGACATTTTGAATTGTAGTTAGTTATTTCTCCCCACCAGACACTCGTCACATTGTGGAACATTTCTCCCTCAGTTTCCCTTAAATGGCTTGTTAGCGAGCGAGCAGCTATCTGTGCCCCTTGGTTTCAATGAGGGATGCTGCCGGTGCTAACAAGCAATTGTTGGACCTATTTCCCCAAACCGTGACAAGTACCTGGCGAAGAAAAATAACGAACAAAATTCCGAAATGTTAAGGTGATCCTTTAACACCAGTGCCATTCTCCTTGTTATGACCGGCTTGTTAAAGCCAGAGGAATGGGAGGCCAGACGGTGAAGTTCGGTTAACCAGCGCTGTAATCAATCTGAACACATAAACCTTGAAGAGGATGAGATGGGAACATTAGCGTACCGGTGTGTGTGGAGGGTGAGAGTACGTGGAGATAGGTACTGTAAATACATGAAGACATGGTCAACCTACCCTTTAAGTGATGAGAACATCCCCAACATCGTCCACGTGTCCCTGGTAGATCGTCTGGCGGTCCATGCTAACACTTTAGCATACACTGCTGGGCGATAGTAGGCGATTAGCATGATCTCAAACATGAGAAAATGAGAACTTGTAGTAGCTCTAAAGCTAAATGATGATTTATCTTAAATGAAATGTGGCTCAGTCTGATGGTTTTATGCAGCAGATTGGTCAAATTTACTAAGATATGTTTAATATGATAGAAAAATAACATACTGTTTTAAACTACCAGAGACAGCGTATTCATATGACTGAGCAGCGGATCAATACACAGTTGCTCACCTGAACAATCAGTTATATTGAGTTAATGATATTTCATTTTTAAAATATGAATCTACAGGACATAAAAGAAAAAAACACTAACAACCTTTTATTGTGAAAAGTCAATGTTCTTTCTTTGGATAATGCTAGCCGCCGAGTCTATTTTCAGTTGGTTAGTGCATTCATGGATTGTGTTTGGTGATTAAAGTGATTGACAGCAGAGCTGCTGTCTATCAACTATCAATGTTGAATTCATGTCCAGTATTGTTAACCTGCTGTTGGGTTTCACCATGTGGAATGTCATACAAATCAGATTTAATGTTGAATACCTCTTTAAAAATCTGTTTCTGTCTCCCTGTGTAAATGCAGCCTAGACCAGAGCAGTACTACAGAGTAATGATAGGGCAGCAGTATAGATAACAGACAAGACATGTGTTGCTAATCAATCCTATCAACGCCACAATATACCTTCCTGTTCCACTGTAGGGCTTCCCCTATTCCTACGTGTGGTGGCCTCAGATACACTGTGCTTCCCATCGCTTCACTTCTACGTTTTATCACTGCAAATTACCAGACTTTGTTTCAAATAACCGTTTGAAATAGTTCTCAACATAGTTTCCAGGTCGAGTTATACAATTGTAATTTCAAGGCGTAGTTCCTAGGCACCTTGAAGTCATGATACACTCAACACAGTAAAGCAGGCCTACTCCCAGCCTGGAAATAACACTTCAAGTGTCAAACGTCTTCAGTGCGTGATTTGTTCTAATTTACAGCAGCAGCAGAGGAGGAGGCGATGTTTCCCCTTACATTCCTCCAAAAAGTTTAGGTAGTTGTGCCTGACATATTCTGCATTAAAAGGACACCTTGACATTTAGAATTTTTGTTTGTTATTTTTCACCACCGCAAACTTCAGCGGCCCTGTCCGCCACGTCGCTGAGCTTCGTGTTTTATTGCTCTGCAAATACAGGAGACGCACAGAGTGGTTCGATCCACAGTGGCATAAACTCCACTCACAGCAACTAGCATGACGCCTGCCTGTCTGTCTGTCTGTCTGTCTGTCGGTCTATCTATCTATCCCTGTATTCCTCTCTCCTCCTCCCTACTCGGTGTCTGACCGACGGTACTGAACGGAGGTACCCTGGTCCCTTCTTCATCATTATCCTAATTATCTGTCTGGGTGAGTCACAGCAGTCTTGAAGATGGAGGGCTCTGGGTCACGCGTCAGCGCTGAATACAAATTAAAATCTGACTCATGACTTTAATTGTGAGGGACTGGGAAGATAAATGTGACGGTGGCACTAAGTTAACTAATAGTTTGTTAAATTAAGGGGGGAATAAGTAAGGTTTTGACTGCCCCTTAGCACCAAATGAGCATCATTCATCTGCGGGGGTTGATCAACACCAATGACTCAACGATTCCTTAACTAGGTGCTGAGAGTTCTGGCTTTAAAACTCACTTTCCGGCCTGTTTGGGAACAAAACCTCCCCACCCACTGGCATTTCAAGATGTTCCCGTCTCCTCTACTTACAGTCAAAAAGTGTAAATCTTGGGACACAAAGCTAAAACTGGTCAAACTGGTAGCTGTCCTTGTTTTGATTTAATTTAAAATAATTAAATTAAACAATAACTACCATGTTTATATACTAGCGGCCATCCACTGGCCATACATGTAAGTCAAGTATATATGTCTTGTTGGGACCAGTTCAGCATACTAGTTTGTATCAAGCTCTCCTCCCTTCCCCCAGGCTCATCAGCCTCCTGTCCTCTGTCATCTCCCCTGGTCTAGTCGGTGCAGCGATCCAGATTCGTTTTATGTATACCAAATGAAGCCTTCAAATGAAGATTAAAGGTGTAATAAGTTTCTCCTGCTCCGTAGCACAAAATCACCATTATACATATACATCTGTGGGGGCAAGATAAGTTAGCTTGTCATTGCTAATGACTCGGTGATTGTTTCGCCAGGTGCTGAGAGTTTTGGCTTTCAAAACTTCATGGTCCTTTGCTTGGTACTTTTTTGCTTTTGGTCAGGTCTTACTGCTGTAAGGAATAATAGACATTTCGACACTAAACCTAGCTAGGCCTATACATGTAAAGTCCTGATGCAAGTATAGGGGCACTGAGCTAAACTAAACCTTTTTGCTGTTGAGTCTTCTACAGAATGAAATGGATTTCAAATTAAAAGATTAATATAATTTACAATAAGAGACTGTGAGCTTTTGATTAATTTCTCAGTAGACGGCCCCCCCACCAGGCATCTACCCTGCATTAGTACTGTACACAATGCAAGCAACACCAGCTCTTTCCATGAAACTGACTGACTATCTAGGATCCCTTATTGATTTCACTTAATCCACTTGAAGGGCAGATGAAGACGAAGATGAAGAGGAAGACAGTTTAAAGAAGGGTTTTAACTGTAACCTCAAAAAAGGAAGGTAGAAGGAAACAAGTATTAAGAGTAGCCATAACAGAAGTCTAACCAATGCAGCAGCAGCAGCAGCAGCAGCAGGTAAGCAATAAGGTTGGACTTGCTGTATCAGTAGTATATAGATGAGAAACTGATATTTGTATTAATGTCAGTATTGAATATTATTTCAAATCATCCAAAACGTTTTGATTGTTTGCCTGATCCCTGATTTGAACAACAGACAGGGGAAAATGTCTTTTGATCTTTTAATTTGATCTTACTGAACTTCAGTGACCTTATTCCATACATGTTGACAGGCGAGGGTGTGGATCTTGCTGTGTGCTTTCCAGGAACATGATTGGCTGTGAGGGCCTGAAGGAGTGAGAGACAGAGAGGAGGCTGCTCCAATGGCGTGGACCGAGCCAGGATCGAGTCCAGACCCGATGCCAGGATCAGAACTGAGGTCTTACAATCTCAGGACTCGCACATCAACCAGCCTTCAAGTGAAGCTTCCAGTTTTACTGCCCCTCTTCCTGCTGTCCATCACCCCAGACCCAGGCCTAGCCGCCCCGCCGCAGCCCGCCGCAGCTCCTCTCCTCTCTGGCCAGCCTTTCATCATCTTCTGGGGCATCCCTGATTCTTCCTGCTCCGGTCGGCCTGACCCTGGATCTTTTGGGATGGAAAAGGAAGGACGCGTGGCCATTTTCTACGAAGACACACTGGGGAACTACCCCTATTTTGTAGACCGAGGCACATTAGTCAACGGGGGGCTACCGCAGCACACCAGGCTGGACAACCACCTCCAGAAGACGGGGGAGGACTTGGCGGCAGCACTACCCGCCCCGAGGTACCTCGGATTGGGGGTGCTGCGCTGGGCAGAGTGGGCCCCCCAGTGGGCGAGGAGCAGAGAGAAGCAGGCACTGTATCTGGAGGCATCAAGGGCTTTGCTGAAGGCTTTCTTTCCTGACTGGACCCCTGAAGAGGTAGAGAAGTGGTCACAGGTGAGGAAGGAGGGGAATGTAAAGGAAATGAAGGAAGAAAAGAGTAACTTGGAGGGAGGAGTAAGGGATTGGAGGGATGGAAAAAGGGAGAAGGGAGAGTGGGAGGAAAAGAGGGGAAGGAAAGGATGAAAAGGAAGGAGAGAAGTGATCAGAGGTGAGGAGGAGGGAGCATGAGAGGAGATGGAGACAAATAGGAAGGGAAAAGGAGGAGACAAGGTGGTAGAGAAATGATGAGGAATTGGTTGAATTTCCAACCAATTAGCAAAATTCTTAAAGTGAATAAACAATAATGTATTGATCATCACAGATGGACTTCGAGGCTGCAGGCCAGTCGATATTGATGGAGACTCTACGGGAGGCTCACAAGATTAAGGCCCAAAGCATTATGGGGCATCTCTCCATACCCCAGCTGCTACAACGGTGACCCCGCCCAAACCTTGTTAGCCAATTACACGGGCCGGTGTCCTGCTGCAGAGATGGCCCTTAACGACGAGCTGCTGTGGCTATGGAAACGATGCTCCGCCCTCTACCCCCTCCTCACCCTGGAGAAGCTGCAGGTAGGGATGCTTACGTTTTACTTACATTTCTATGTCCAGTTCACCGTGTTCCTGTTTATCATTTTGCTTCTTTTCCCATTTTTGTTTTAGTGCGAGATGTTTTTATAAGCCTATTGGGTTTGTCTCTCTTACACTTACATTTTTTTAATCATTTGTTTGTGCAAATACACTAAACCTAAACCTAGAGCTTGATCTGGAAACCCTTATATCCTCATAAGCAATTAATAAAAGATTGGAAAGAGGAAAGTTCCCCTAGTTGAGACAGAACAAGTCACAAGCAGACCATAGCAAGGAAGTTACGATATGTACTGTAGTATCAAATTCAATCTCAAAGGTGTTTGCACAACATCCATAGGATTGTCAGAAAGGCAAATGTCAACTGTGGGAAAGTTAAATCGATCATATTTTCAGACATATTTTCAGTTCAATGCAACACGGTTTATCAGTTGTTGGGAAAATGTCAGTCAGCTAAACCACTAAACTGACTTTACCCACATTTTTATTTGTGGATAATAATAGAAGATTAATAGCTGTGGAATGCAGCTTTTTAGGCTGGCATAAATCTTCATGACTTTGGGAAAAAATCATCACAAAAATATCAGATTACATTAAATTACATTAGATGAAACTCTATTGATCCTTTTATTGATTCATTAACAGAATGTGCAAAATAGCAGCAGCTGTAAAGACATAAAAAGTAAATTGCTTTGTGTTCATATTGGTGGTTGTTTGCCTCATGATGATCACCAATTGGAGGTCATAGTTCACCTCCTTTTTATTAACCACTACTGTGTCTGATTATACTCTCCCATTCCACTGACTTTAAGATGTAAGATGTTCATTGCCATTGCCGTATCACTCTGGACATTCACACTCACTCACATTCCTTCACTGTAAACCAAACTGAATATCGGTACAATTCTAGTAATGAACGATTGCGTTGTACCTGGTCAATATGTAACAATTTGCACAATGTGCAACTGTTTCTGTAGGGCGGGACCTCTGGGGCCAGGCTTTATTTGTCCAATCAACTCAGAGAAGCACTAAGAGTTGCATCTCTGGCTGAGACTGCATGTGATCTACCTGTATTCCCATTGGTCAAGAGCGTCTACGCCTCCACCAATACGTTTCTGTCACAGGTGAGCTACATTCATATCAATATTCCAGCTAGGGGCAGGTGGGTTTCAACTCAGAACAATAGACCTATTGAAAATTTATCAGAAACAGAGGAGTGGAAGGACAGTAGTAGCTTAAAGGTGCTACATCTGGGCAGAAAGTGAATGGCCTTCACTCTCCTCTCCCTCCACCTCTGTCAAAAACATCTGCCCTTGAGCAAGGCACATAACCCCAACTGCTCCAGCAGAGTTGTTTAGTGAAATATGTATAAGACTATGGTTGTATTGGGCAGCTTCCAGAAGCCTGCAGCTAAGTTACATGTAACTGTAGAAATCTGAAGCAGGCTGTTGCTGAAAAAGAGCATGCACGCTCAGCAAGCTCAGCAATGCTTCCCTGCATGAGCAAAGGAAAATGAAACCACTGATCTAAGATGTTTGACTGTTTAAGAGACTATTTGTGTTTCCTTTCTGCAGGCAGACCTCGTCAACACCATAGGAGAGAGTGCTGCTATGGGAACAGCAGGTGTTGTCATCTGGGAGAGAGAGGAGACGAAGACAGAGGTAGACAGCCCTGCTATAACTTGCCAAACATTTTCTCTAAACATAAAAGTGCATTTCATATAAATATCTAATAAAACATTTGGTCCTAACATGTATTAATACAGTGCCTATCCATCCATAACGCTGTTCGACCTTGTCTGTCTCCTTGTCCATCTGCCAGAGAGAGTGTTCAGATCTGGCAGAGTTTGTCCGTCAGGTCCTGGGGCCCTACTCCGTCAACGTAACCACGGCAACTCGTCTCTGCTCGGCCTCTCTGTGCCAAGGGCGGGGTCGATGTGTCCGCCAAAACCCAGAAGGCTCTGCCTACCTCCACCTTCCGCCCCCACCCAAAGTGGCGGAGAAGGTCACAGAGAAGGTGACAGAGAGATAGCTGAAGGTGGACCTCCTGTCGTCCCACCAGCAATCTGACGTTTTCAGTTTGAGACCGAGCATTAATAATAATAATAATAATAATAATAATATGTCTCATTTTGGTTCCCGACCCATACTTTAAGAACCACTAATATTCAGGGCCAAATGAGAGGATCGACTGTTTCCCTTCCCCAGTTAACTTGCTACACATGTAAAACTATCAGGATTGAATCAGGATTGATAAGGACAATCAAAAGCAGGCAGTAACTCATCTTTATTATACAGTGTGAAAGTAGAGGGGGAATCAGTAGTGGAGACACAGGAGAGAAAGCTCTTGTGGGATTTGATCCTGGGCCAGTGGGGAATTTGGCTGGACGAAGCCTCAGTATTATTTAGATCTAGTAATAACATTACATCTTAACACATCTTGTGAAACAAAATCTACATTTAAGACATTTAGTTCAAAGTGGAGAGCTTGTATTCATTTAAAATTAAGCTTCAGTGTTTTCTCATTAATAATGGATAAACATTTCCATAAAATATCATATTAAAGCTTTGTTGATCACCATGAAGTTCTATTTAATGTTCAGTTTTCAGATTGACTTAATACGAGACTGAAGATTATGGAAACATTACTTGCTATTAGTGACATCATGTGCTGTTGTCTTTCTCAGGCAGAGCCAGCAAAAGCCACAGATCAGCCAGACACAGCTGCTAAACCTGATGAACCAGACCCGGCTGAGATCTGGAAGAAAGACTTCCAGTGCCAGTGGTTCAAGACTTCAGACGGGGCCATCTCTGACCAGCAGTCCCCCAAGGACGGAGCCTCTGTTGGGGAAGCAGGAGTAGGAGAGGCTGGAGATGTAGTGGGGCCTACAATAGCTTCCACATCTAAGAGTACCTCTGTGGCCGAGTTAGGGGGAAGCACTACGCCTGGCACAGGAAGTCCAAAGCCTTCATTGGAAGTACTTAAGGACCATGGTACGAATCCACTGGGTGCCTCCATACTGACCGTTTTGCTGTTGCTGGTGGCTAGAGGGCTATGCCTTGACTCTTAGAGTGAACTAAGCATAATTATTACGGAGAAAGTCCTTGAGCCAAAAGGCTTGGGTTAAGCCCTCTTAACAGCAGGCATCTGCTCTACTGAAGTGTCCTTGAGCAAGACGGAACTGAATCCCTACCAGCTCCAGGGGTGCTGTTATGGAGCAGACCCTGATCTGTGTCCTCATGGAGTGGGGCAAGCGAAAAGACAATTTTCTCCTACAGGGGATCAATAGAGTATCACAAGAAAGACTGGAGAAGTAAGTACACCTGTGAATTACATCGGAAGTCCAAAGCTTTCTCTGGAAGTACCTTGGGATGGTGGTACAAACACTTCCCTGATACCATTAACTGTTGCAGGTTATGCCTGGACCCTTAAAGAATCGAGTTAAGGTTGAGTTGGGGGAAAAGGATGCATCTCTGGCAAGCCCAAGGTTTTCTCTGGAAGTACTTTCGGATGTTACAGACAATTCTCAGTGCCCTGATACTGAGACTTTTACTGTTGCTGCTGGATAACACTCTTAGCTTGGACCCTTTAAGAGTGAACTTCACCATGGTAGAAGAGTGAAGATGACCATGGTTTAAACTAGGGTTAAACCCATAAATCAGTTTGCCGATATTGGCCTTTTATTAAATATTGGATATCGGGCCGGTCAATGTCATCCACCATGGATACGGTGGTTCGTCCCTGACCACAGCTACATCAAGTCACATTTTATTTATTCTTTTAATTTTCAAAAATGTTTTCTGTAAATTATTTCTTAATTTAAAAAGGCATAATGCAGGCAACCCACTGCACTATTGAATAGATGTAGTGGGACACATTGCCTTCAAGTGCTGAACCCTACTACCCTAACTAACCCTTTTGTTAGTCAGGGTTTCAATGGACAGCTTTAGTGTCACCCGATGGTCTAAATGTTTCAGAAGCTATTCCAACCTGCCAAGAATAAAATTCTGGGGGAAACACTGAAAACCTTTTTTGAATTTGAATTTTTGTCATAAAAATTGTCACATTTAAAGCTGTTGAATATCGGCAGCTTCAATCCAAAAATATCTAGAACACTATCAACCTTCAAAAACCTATATCGGTCGAATCCTAGAACTGGTCTCACACAGTGTATAATCAAGGCTCTCCCAAAGAGGTTAAAATGTGATTAAAATGTTGCATCTGTTGATTCGAAGGACACTCTTTTGGAAAACATAGTATTTCATCTACACTAGATGCCTGTAGGTATTCATGGAGCCCCAAGATTCTTTTTACTTTTTTAACACGTTGTGTGTTTTTCCGCCACCCCCTTGGATTCTTCCTGGTCATCCAAAAACAAAACCCTCTCAAGCAGTAAACTGTGAAAACCTCTTCATTTGCAGCTCATGTAAATTTATTTGTTATTTTTCATTAAAATATACAGTCAAGACGAAGGGTAGCTAAATCATTTTTTAGTTACAGAAAGATCATATGTACACAGGTGCATCTGATTGTACAACAGAAAATTAATCATACATTTATATATTACAAACATGAAGATGCCATTTCCTCTCTATTCTCCCATTTCAAGTGTACTTCCTCACCGACTAAACCTTCACTCAAACCCCCCGAGCGAGTCTCTGGACAATCCCTCGTTTTGCAGGAGTTTAATATAATATAGGGTGGGTTTGTCTACTGCAGGGGTAGTTGCACCTTTTCAGCCCTGGATGGATAAGTAAATAAGTAAATTTTGGTAATACCAAAGAATACACATACTAGATTGTTTGGCATGTGAGGACCTACCAGAAACCCATTCAAAAAACATTGGTTTCTTAAATGATGCTTCAACCTTTTCCCTTTCCCTTTCAGATTTTCCTTGATAGCCATCATAGAGATTTGCTTGAGGTCAAGGAAAGTGACTGAAAGACAGAATGGAGTTTACACCAAATGCAGTCGGAGGCTTTTCTGAAACAAATAAAATGGGCTTTTCCCATAGTTCAACATCAACAGGAGCCAAGCCATGCATGGAGAGAATTTGGACAGTGCAGATTTACACCATGATCCATTTCCAAAGAGATTGCTTTAGCTTACGTTCAAAGAATGGGCATTTTATAACAGGTTCAACAAGCATTAACGTTGTGGCCAAGGTTAAAAAGCACTGTATTTAAACGGTTACATATTGTCGGAGATGTCCAAAGCCATGGCTGGGGGGGTTCTTCAGCGTTTTCAACTTCAACCTTCTATAGTTTGCATAAACCTCAAAATGGGGTTTTGAGTGCTAGATCTTCAGCCAAAGTACGAGGCGTCCAATTTACGAGTCTTCACAATGCCAACACTAGTCAAACCAAAATACTCAGACAT
This sequence comes from Hoplostethus mediterraneus, assembly GCA_034670385.1. Taxonomy (NCBI): domain Eukaryota; kingdom Metazoa; phylum Chordata; class Actinopteri; order Trachichthyiformes; family Trachichthyidae; genus Hoplostethus; species Hoplostethus mediterraneus. The sequence continues at coordinate 13,965,991 of JAXDDW010000001.1, read as the reverse complement.
ATTGCCAATCTATCAGTAATAGGTGCACATATGAGTAATAGTACTAAAATCTAGTACACGTACTGATCTAGTACAAAGCTGTCCACCAGTGCAATGACAAAAGTACCACAGTCTCCCCATTAAATACAATATAATGCTCCATGAGAGCAAATGGCTTTTGGTTGGTATGTAATGGCCAAGCTACACTGCAGTCATTGAGTGTCTGGTGCTGCCACCAGCAATCAGACACTCGCCATCGAGTAAATAAATAAATACTCACTTTGAGGTCAACTGAACCTGATTTGCTCTCCACATTAGTTCACATCCAAAGGCAGTGTCCCGGGTGCGTCCAGCAGTAAAAGTTGCAAAGATTCTGTCCTCCGGGGCTAAACCGAAGAGTCCCATCTTTTCCATCGTTGAAAAGAACCAAACATCATGCAAACATTGGACACAACGCATTGTTGTCTGTGTAGCGTCTCCGTAACTGGCAGTCCTTTACACAGCACATATTCATAATGGGTTAATTCAGCTTCAATTCAGGAAAATTAGAAGCAAGCCTAAATTGATCATTTCATTTACAGGAATTTTATCAAGATTAAAAAATGACTGAATGTCTTCAATAAAGAATAGATGAAGAGTTTTGTTTCAAAATGGATTTCAAAGTGGAATGGTTGATATTTTAATTAATGGTTGACCCATTCTACAGTTACATTAATCAAAAGCACCTTGGGGTGCTTTTCAAGATTAGTAACTAATTTAAGTCCTTGGCTGACAAAACAGATTTTAGAGATATTTAACAATTCAGGTATCAAGTACATTCTTCCCAAAATGGATATATAGTGTTTTGAAATAGAACTCTTCAAATCAAGATTTACTCTTTTAATTGGCTGAATTGAAATTGAACAGATGCCCACCATGTCAATGACACCATAACCAGTCTGTTAGCTACTTACATGCCTGGTAATGTACATGTATTTGAAATGGCTTCAGATCGTTGAACGAATGCTTCAGGTGAGCTTGGTTTATTGGCTTTGCATGGAGTATCTCCACCATTGTTGCTATTTAATAGTCTGATAAAGTCAAATCATAAGCACCTGAAGCTTTTCAAATATTGAAAGCCATTTATTAGGCTACATACGGTATTTTTCCAGATGTATTTTCTGCTCAGGACTGACCACTTAACAAAGCAGTTCCTCTTCTTTTAACAACAACATGGGTTGCATTTGCACCGAGACAGGAAATTCGATTTTTAACCCATATGACACATAAAGGTTAGAGAAGCAGGCCTGTGACCGGAAGGTTGCCAGTTTGAAATCCCCGCACAGTCCGAGAGGATCTGAGTCAACAACTACTGTAACAGTAACGTACCTAACCTCCAGCTGCTCCAGTGGGGCTATTCAATGACCAACAGGAGAACATTTTGGTTGTACTGGTCAGCTCCCAGTTGTAAATGTGGGAAACTGTTTGAGTGTGAAGCAGAGTGTTGTTGAAAAAGCACACATGCTCAGAAAACGACAGGATGGACCCTCCCCTTGTTTAGCCTGCAATGAAAGAATCAAGATCTCGGTTGCATAAGGTTAAAAAATAGGCTTGCTGTCCCCGTGCAAAAGTCAGTCTTCTGAGCAGTTCATACAGGCGTCTCCATAGACAGAGAGAGAGAGAGAAAGAGAGAGAGAGAGAGGGGAAGAGAGAGAGAGAGAGGGGAAGAGATCGCCCCCATGTGGGGAGGAGAAGATAGTGCAATCTGAACTAAGTGGGCTGGACGGAAAACAACACACAGTCTCTCAGCAGTCTCCTTAGTAAACAGGGAAAAGAGGCATCTATCTGCACAACTTCAAGGATCTGTGTATGTGTGTATGTGTGTGTGTGTGTGTGTGTGTGTGTGTGTGTGTGTGTGTGTGTGTGTGTGTGCATGCACATGTTCAGGGAACTTGACCAAGTGTCTCCAAAAAGGTTAATTTCATTAGGAGGACGTGGGTGCTGGTTTAGAGAACAAATCAAGCGCCACTCATTTAGGATCCTGGTCATCCTCAAACGTTATTGGTTGACGAGATGAAGAAGGGGAGGGATTATGGGCGTCAGTCATCCAGCATGATGAGTAGCAATGATTCCAGGGATCCCGGCGAGTACTTTATCTTTGTTGCCTTGTGTGTGAGTACCTGCAGAGCGGTGGGGTAACTGGTAGAGAGCCTCCAGGGTGCTCGGGATGCGCTTGATGTTGAATTTGTGCAGCTGGGATGTGTATGAGCTCCAGATAGGCGGGGTTACTTGCAGATAGCCTCCAGGGCGTCCAGGGTGCGTTTGATGTCGCGGATCTGTGCGGCCAGGGTGTGTATGGGCTGCATGGACCGATCCAACTCCTCGCAGCGAGCCATCAGAGTGTACATTCCCTGTTGAAATATAAGGAGGGCGATGAAAACAGTGATGTCTGCACACAGAAAAACACATTTGCAAATGCAGGGAATAAAAAAAAATACACCAAACAACAAAATGGACCCAGAAATATGAGGTATATCACCAACACACCCACACACCCACACACACACACCTTTATGCTCATGTCCACAGACTCCCCCAGGCTGTCCACTGAGTCCCTGTAGGTCTGGATGTAGCCCACACTCAGAGCTGTCATCTGGATAAGACAGAAACACAAAAAGTAAAGGTGTGTGAGTGTGTGAGAGAGTAAGAGAGCGAGAGTGTGTGTTTTCACCCTGTAAATATACAAACATGATGAAGGCATTAGGATGCGCAGCATGACTTGGATCATTTTTCCTGGATTAGTTCAACAACTGGAATTGGAAAAATCTGATTTGCATTAATTGGAGAAAACAAAGATTTAAACGGACGGATTAAATACTTCTGATACAAATGACGATGATGATTCAACACTGATCTTTTAGACGTATCCTGAATCCAGCTGAAGGATATGATCTCTTATTGATTTCAGATATAGATGAAGTGGAGGAGAACGGTTAGAAAAGGGTTTTTAAAGTGGTAATCTGCTAGATTCATGATTTCTCAGTCTCCATCTTTGTCTCTCAGCCTCACTGTGGTGTTCTTCCCAGAGATCACCTGTCAATCAAACAGTGTGTCCAGTACTGTGATGTCTTTCTCTTTGTGATCAATATATAACATGGATGGAGTATGGGGGTGCAAATTAGTACAATGAAGGTGTTTCTAATATTTTGTACTCTGGTCAAACAAACCGTAAATCTGAGCCTCAGTGTTTATTCCCTTTCTGTGTGTGTGCACATTCCCACCACTCACATTCTGGATGGTTCCATTGAGGCTGTGCATCATCATCTCCACGCTGTGCGCCACTTCCTGGGTGTGTCTCTGGAGGTCCCCTAGGACGGCAGGATCGATGGGCGGGATGTCTGCCGGTCGCCGTGACGACCCCCGGCTCCGGTGGATGGGACCTGAACAGTCCGCTGGACGGACACACACACCCACACCCCCACACACACACACACCCACACCCACACCCACACCGACACACACAATGACATTAGATGGATATGCAAGTATACAGAGCTCAACACAGCCACACACACACACTGGAATACACTGACAAATATAAACAAGGACAAAGATGTGACAGACAGACAGACAGACAGACAGACTACTAGCCAGATACTGGTGAATTATCTCTCTGTACGTTTGTCTGCTCTACCGGCCATTTTGCCAACCAGGTTCTTTTCTATTCTAAGAATCAAAAAGCGTTTGTAAAAATAGAGACAGATGTTGGTTAATTCAAGAATACCTGAAACACTGCAGGCCAAAAACGTTCTCATCCTGAAAATGATTCCTGTCAGAACACAGCAGAGCGTCTGTTACACCCTCTGAGTCATCGGGCTAACTGAATCAGCAGGCAGGGGGAAGCAGCCGGGACAAGGGCATACCGACTGCCCTTCTACATTCAAATTGAACTCTAATCCAGAGGGATTTACAGTGAGTGAAGGGTAGTGGTCCAGTGTCTTGCTCTAGGACATTTGGACACATTGAATGGCGCGGTTTTGTTTGTTGTACGCTCTGAAGTCGTTTTATTTCATCTATGTGAGTTTTCCTGTTTATCTCCGATTAATGCTGCCTAAAGCCTGACTTATGCTTCAGCGTCTCCGTATCTGCGTACATGCGCGGTTGTTTTCCGCAGACGTCCGCATTGCCAACATACTTGCGCGTATCGTTAACGCGTCCACTAGGGGGCAGTGTCACATTTACTAAAACTATCAGTACAGAAAAGAAGAAGAATCCAGATATGGAAACCCGTTTCCACCCCCGGTAAAAGTGTAAACAAAGAGTCGTGCTCGTTACGCTACCGGCAATACTCCCCCTGCTCAACCAATCAGAGATTGTTTGACGCACACGACCGCCGCGACACGTTGTTGAGATTTGGGAGGTGTGCACGTCGACCCTTCTGCGAGCATCTGCGGGCTACGTTTACCCATAAAACCCTGCTCTGCGTAACTCTGCGTAGACGTTCACGCAGAAACATACTTCGGCCATTATAGTTGCTAGCTAGCTATGTTAACTCATCAAAACATTATGAAAGGCAACACCAAAGCAGCAGAAAAAGACATGATTTGTATCAATATAAAGCTTATTTTTCTTGGTCAAAACTTTGCAGTTGCACGATACCACGACATGGATGCAATCAGAGCCTCTTGCACCACCACAACCACAACAGAGACCCACCAACCAAATCACAGTGTGAACGCATGGTTGGTCATCGCTCCCAAGACTAATCAAACATAAGACCAAGTAATGACGATGATAAACCCATTAAAACAAATAACAAAACAAATGAACTAGAAATAAATGCCAATTAATATACGACCAGTAAAATAAAAGGTGGAAAATAAATACGTCTAGAAGTCGAATAAAATAACTCCAAATGCTGATAACACTGCAAAGCTCGGGTCGATTCACTTCCATTCAATTCAAAATGAAAACAAACACGGCAATTCATTTGCTACAGATGGAGCATTGATTCGCTATTAGATGTTAACGGTTTGGCTATGACTAACGCCTGGTGCCGAAAGCCATGCATAAATGATGGTTACAGCCGGGCTGGCCCTGCTGGCCTCCACAGGGGAAACCTGGTGTGGATGTGATTGGAAATCAGACACCCGGCACTGCAGTTTCAGCCTCGATGCCCCGAGAAATTCAATTAACTTCCTCAAATGGCATCTCTGGCATCTCTTTCAGCTGAAGAAAATGGGATCATTCTCCTGGTTGGTGCCTTCTAACCTTCGAATAGTAGCTTTAATACAACACAGAGTAATGTGAGCTGCCCACGCTTAGTAAGTTTACATCTTGTAAATCAATCCACATTTAAAAAGGTCCAAAATACAAAGAAAACAACAAAACTGACAGACGACTACAAAAGGTGGAAAACACGCGCGCGCGCGCACACACACACACACACACACACACACACACACACACACACACACACACACACACACACACACACACACACACACACACACACACACACACACACACACACACACACACACACACACACACACACACACACACACACACCCCAGACCTTTCCAAACCTCTCCACAAAAGAACTGGGGATCCTTTATCCTCATTGGTTAATGATTTTCTGTTTTCTCCACTTCCTGAATGTTTAAATCAAAGTTAGTTGGCCTTGACTCAATACTCACAGTCGCTACAGTCCAGACTGGGCTTGGAGCTCATCTTGATCTTCTGCTCCAGGTTCTTGGTGATGAAGTGAGTCAGGTCTCCATCATGGCTGACCGTCCCCTCCAGCTCCAGAGCCGAGGAGATCGTGGCCCTTCGGCCCTCTGACTGACCACCTCTGCCCCCTCCCCGGGCCCCCGAACCACCTGTTGAAAATAAGCCGACATCAGCGAAATTCAGCGATAGAATACAATGAGAAATGGGTGACGTATTTAAAAAGGAGAAGGGGGTGAGGTAAATGGCAGGAGACACATTTTTATATATAGGAATCTACCTCCACAAGCTTGGCTGATCTCATCCAGGCTCTTGCTGTCCTGCATGCCCCGGACGATGCGGTCTCTCTCAGGTACATTGCGAACCCGGACCTGAGCCATGACGTGGGGAGGGCAGGGACTGTTATCTGAAGGAAGAGGAGGAGGCGGAGGATAGAAAGAGGAGGAGGTACTGGGGCCAGGGGCTGAGGACGAGTAGTGCCGTACAGGCTAAAACAGAAAAGAGGAAAGGGAAGTGAAAGGGGAGTGGAGTTGAAGAGGAGGGGAGTGGAGAGGAGAGGTTTACCGCTTGTTCAGTACTTGTCCTGACACTACAGAAAAATGAGTAAAAATGAGTACAGTCCACTCACCTCCACATCTGTACTTCGTCCTGTATGCTGCCTCCGCCGCTCTTTCTCCTTCTTCTCATCCTCCTCCTCGTCCTGTTTCTCCATTTCTCCGTCTCCCTCCGCCTCTCTACTGCCATCCTCTACAGTCTCTGTTTCTGCCTGCTGTCTGTCTCCTCGCAGGGAAGAGTCTTTGGAGTTTGTATACTGTGCCAAGTCCCCTGGCAGAGCTGCACTAGGGGGCTTACCACTGTGTGAGGGCTCTGGAGGCTGTATGTCTTCGGGGCCTGATTCTGTGTCTCCTGTGCACATGGCAGTAGGAAGGGAGGGGTCATGCTCACTTGGGATGTGTAATGACATTATGTGCATTTGAGAGTCCAAATTGGATGTTGTTACTAGTTGGTCTGTCTCTGTTTCTAAGCAACACTCGTCGTCAAAAACACTCCTCTCCACATCCATGTGGTTCTCAGTCTCTCCAAGGGACCCATCCTCTGATCCCTCCCCAGAACAGGGCACTCTGCTGCCCTCACATTTCATTGTGGCTGGGGTGTGAGGGCCATTCTCACTGTGGGGCTCCGAAGAGACGGGTGTCGCAATGCCATTGGCTGCTTCTGGCACTTCTGTGCCAATCACAGGGGAGAGACTCATCCCTCCACCTGCTAGGGAAGGACGGAGGAATGTTAGCTGAAATCAACCAATCTAACCTTGATTAGAGCAGGGACAATAATCCATACAAAAACAAAGTATTCTCCCATCTGCCAAAAGGCTTTGACAAATGGCATTGCTTTCATATCTTCTCTCACTCTTTAAACAAACAATAACTAGAGTGAAGTGAACAACACAGTTTGGCTCTAGGGTTGGTCAGGTTTGCTCAATGAATCAAATGAAGCATTCATGAAAACTGGGAACTGGAAGGTTTCCAACCTGAGGAGAGGACTGGGGTGAGAGGCTCAATTGTGGGTACAACACATGCACAACTCAATTTCAGTAACCCAGTTCAGAGTCTGCGGATGCCACTATTCTCTCCTTGTTTATCCTTCCAGCTTCGAGGTCAGAACTTCCCACTTGACCAAGTCATGGGTGTACTGCTCTGAATGCTCTGTAGCTGTCCTACTTTGAAGAGTTCAAATCAAGACAATGCGTGATTCTTATAAACCTTTTGTATTGTTAACCATATGACCTAAATCCAGTGTAATAGCTGTTGTTTTGAGGGACAGCGGTGCCATTTCCTGGACGCCTGTATTAGCCTGAGTATGAGCTAACATGACGTTAGCTTGCTATCACTAGCTTGAGCAGTTAGCTTTGAGCTAGTTAGCGTCAGCTGTCAATGCAATAAAACACATTGTTGACTTAATGCAACGGCGCCCACGAAGGGTAAGCAGAAGTCCTGTGCATAGCCTACATTGGATAAGGCTGTCAAATAGACAGAAATGGATGAACGGGGGATACACAACTGTATCCCAACGTCAAGGAAGTGGGTCTACTGCTGTCATTAGCCGCTAGCTAGCTATCAACAGCAGCCAGTCAGATGCACGGGATGTTGTTGATAGATGTTAGCGCAGCACAGCTAACGTTAGCTGGCTAGGCCTCGAAATCAAGTGTTTTTACAGCTCGCCTGCTATTGTCTGACATGGTTACACAACCGAGGCGACATCATGGCAATATCTATTTTTTATTTAGCGCCCGGGTGATATAAGGATCCCACAGAGCGTAATTAAATTAAGAAAACACTCACCAGTGTAGTTTCTATCCTGAAAATGTAAGCAACAACCGAGTCCGATCTCTAAATCCTTCCCCGAAGAGTGTTGTACAAAGCCTAACAGTTCCGCCTGACAAAAACGATCACATTTCACGATAAATTAAATTGTGATTCAACAGTTTTCTAACAGTGTAGTAATATATTACGGATTGTGTGTGTATTGAAATACATCGGTTTCATATAGTATGTAGCCAGTTGTCACTGTTGTTCTTTTGTATTTAAAACAGACATAACTGATATATTTTAAAGCAGTGTTGATTCCGCAGCATTATGACCATAAACAACATTTAACTCCTGCATGGTGGAAGTGTTTGGCTACACATCATGATCTCAGTTCCTCCTGCAAGTATCTGTTTTCCCCCCCAGATGGAGACAAACACCACGGCCCTTTATGCTTTTCTTCTTTGAGCTGTACTTTCAAGATTCAAGATTCAAGAAGTTTATTTGTCACATACACACACAGTGCAGTGAAATGAAAAAACCTGACCTGACTTGACATGACCACAGACCATGACAAATAATGACCAGGATAGTTGTTAAATATATTTTAAATAGGTTAAATACATAGGAGGCTTAATTGATCTGATACTGCAAATTATGTAGCAAAAAAAATGACCTAGTAGGTAGAGAGACCGCTCTTCCACCAGAGGTTCAAAACCTTCTGTCGGCAGCCATCTGCCCTGCTGAAGTGTCCTTGAGCAAGATGCTGAATTCCTACCAGCTCCAGGAGAAATGCTCTGTAGCTGATCCTGACCTTTGATCCCCCAAACTACGAGAGAATTTCCTCACAAGGATCAAATATTGTTATGTATCCAGTAATATTTGGGACTTTTTGTGTCTCCCAAGTGTAACAAAACAAGTGTCTCTCTGTACAGCTACAGTCTCATCTGGTTTGACTTTGTGCTTATGTACTCTTCTGTCACTGTCCTCTGGCAGCCAGGAAGCGGTGGTGTTTCAGCTTGGGAGAGACTTTACATCTTTTACCACGCGCACCAACCACATTACAGTTAGGCGTCTCCTCGTCTGCCTCCTTGAATACCTGGAGGGCAGCGCGTACTGTATGGTGTAACTCCTCAGACAAAAAACTGGTTGTTGTTTCACCATTCATACGAGGCAGTAACCAGTCTTATAGTTGTCAGTTTGTTTATCTGCAGTTTAAAGGGCAGGATGACTAAGGAAAAAACATCTAGCACATGTTGATCACACCGCTGTGTTCAAGAGACCGTGGAGGATTCTGTAGGTCTGTGAACTCAACACCTACTGGTCGTAGAGTACCCGTGTTCATGCGGGTTTCCTCCCAGTCAAGGTAAATTGCCTGTAGGTGTAAATGTGTCTGTGTTCGCCCTGCGATGGACTGGAAACCTGTACAGGGTGTTTCCCTGCCTTGTGCCCAATGCATGCTGGGATTGGCTCCAGACCCTCGCCATGACCCTGAATAGGAATAAGCGGGTATGAAAAATGAAAGAATGAAAACAATGTAAAGTCAGCCTATGACTTTACAGCACTTTACAGCACTTTGCACCAGTTTTATAAGGATGTTGCAACATACAAGGCGCATACACACACGCAGGCACACACACACACACGCACGCGCACACACACACACGCACACACACACATCTCTTTGAACCAGAGTTCAGCTGGTAAATCTCTGCTGGCAACAAGCTACAAAGCGATTCCACATCATTTCGTGGAACCGTGATGAGCCTTACAGACCGCCTCCAGTTACATCAACATCATTTCATTCAGATTTTCAATTTTCTCTGATCGTAAAAAACGGGTGTCTCATTATTTCCACCAGTTCCTGTCCTCATCAAAGTGAGGTTCCTGCGTGTAACAGGGAAATTGGGATTCCCAGTTGTGTCTGTTTCAACCAGCCGTTAAACTGGTATTCCTCTTTTGTGTGATAAACCATTGATTAGCTTTAAAAGCGAGGCTGAAATAATGAGTGAGCCTCGCTTTACCCCGGTCGCCTCTGTAGTGGAAGCCAGGCCGGCATTCTGTGGCTTTCTAAACCCTTGAATGTGGTCAGAAATGACAAAAACTCCTAGAGAGAGAGAGAGAAAAGAGAGGATGCAAGACCACATTGTCACCACATCTAAAGACCTGAATCCAGCCCTACGTCTTGGCCGGCTGCGCCCTCTTTCTCTCTGTGGGGATTCGAGCCTCGTTACAACCCATTTGTTCCCTTTCCTTTTCTGTCAGACATCCAAGCCAGAGTCATTGACCTAAAGAGGATTTGGTCCCTGAAATCATCAAAGCCCCAATAGTTTACACAGTTTCCCGATAAAATGTCCTAGTCACCAATCTGACCGTAACCTGACTTGTTTTTAACAGGAACGACGAGAGGGAGGAGTCACTTTGATGGACAAGTAAGTGCCAAAATGAAGAGAAGGGATGCAGCACATATTGAAAGCATTCATACGACTTAAAGCTGCAGGAGGCAACTTCACACGTTGGCCTCAAATGGCAGTAATGACTGTTGAGGACTCGATTACCCAGAAATCTTGTGACTTGATGACTGCAGTACACTACACGGTAAACTCCCCGGACCAAAACGGTGTGGTTGGAGATGGTGAAGAAGGTCTCTTGGCGGCAGGTTAAGCCAGCGCTGGTGAGTCCAGCTTGCCTGCTGCGGTCTGGTAGACTCTGGTGGACTCGACACCTGAAAAACTTGGGCGTAGTTGGAATAGTTAGAGCCCCACTTTGTGATTTAGACTGATAAAATGGATCACGACCCCGGCTTGGCTCGTGGAAGAGATCCCAGTGACTCAGTGACACAGACCTCGACCTGCTGGTGTTTCATGAGAAACTGTCAAGGCTGAACCAGTTGACCCAGACCAGACACCAAACATGGAGACAGGAGTAGGGCGAGGCAACACAAGGTACAGGCAGGAACGGGACACTACAGACTGATAGAACTATGACTAGAACTAGAGCAGGGGTGGCGGCTATGGACGAGGGAACACGAAACTAGCAACAAACAACCAGTGAGCAGGCTTAAATAGGGGACGAAGAAGGTGTGATGATGACGCAAGACAAGTGTGCGGCGGCAGCATGGCGGGAAACCGTGACACTCCCACAAACCTGCAACAGAGGGAGACAGAGATGCGCACACACACACACACAGAGACAGAGACACTGGGTAACAGGGGTAGAGGAGGATGCAGGCTGGGCAGGTGTGACGGGCAAGGATGATGGTCACTTGGACATCTGAGGGAAAGACATCGTCCTCTAGGGTCATCTGGGGTCATCTGGGGTCATCTGGGGTCGGCGTGAACGGGCAGTTTGGCCAGGCGCAGAGCACAAACCCCTTATTACACATTAAAAGGCTCTTTTGTGAGTGGAGTGGTGCTGACAAGGCAGTAACTGGTCTACTGAGCAGTGGAAAACTCGTATGGTCAGATGAGTCATTCTCAACAGGCAGATGAGTGTGTGTTTGTTTCCTAGAAGGGTTCTGCTGCTCTGTTATGGCTCTCTGTGTATTTTCCTGACAGGCCGTAGGTCCGATACCCCTGGAGGCCAAGTTAAATGACAAGTACAAACCATAAACCATCAATAAGTAAACCACACACCAAGCCACCCCAGTCAGCAGATTTCAAACCCATTTGAGCAGTTATGTGAGATGCTGGAGGAGCACCACCAGTTTTCCACCACCATCATCAAAACACCAAGTGATGGAAGGAGTGGTGTTTTGTTGTAGTGTCTATGCCAAGGTACACTGAAGCAGTAATGGCAGCTTGTGGTCACGCAACGCCCCATTAAGACACTTTAAATGTTGGTGTGTCTTTTATTTTGAAATAAAGCAGCTCCCCACTGGGCCCAGCAGACCAAGGCATCATGGTTTTGATGGATGTCATCTCCAGTCTTTCCCTACTGATGATGCTTCCTTTGACTGACTCAGAGCCTTGCTGTGATATTCAGCTTCTCTCAGTGAAATCCTGTCGTCTATTAAATCAGTAATACCCAGAAGGCATTGTTCTCCATGATTACAGTTACGACGTGCATCAGTGACATGGATGACATGAGCGCAAACACCGAGCACCTGGCTTGGATGTCTGACAGAAAAGGAAAGGGAACAAACGGGTTGTAACGGGGCTCGAACGCCCACAGAGAGAGGGAGGGCAGCCGGCCAAGACGTAGGGTTGGATTCAGGTCTTGATTCAGGTCTTGATTCAGGTCTTTAGATGTGGTGACAATGTGGTCTCTTTTTCCTCTCTAGGAGTTTTAGTCATTTTTGAACAACAAAACACCGCAAAGCTATTTCAGCGAACAACGGAAACACAATCACATTACCGAGTATGAAGCGTGCATGGCTCAAAAAAAGCGCGGTGTGTGGTTCCTGTAGCATGCAGGAGGTGAGGTGGTTTGGAATGGAGACAGTGATGGATTATGGGTATGAAAAAATAATATAGCAGCTGGTAGGACTTTTACAATTCCTCAGACATTATTGTGTCTATGTGTGTGTTGCTTTCCATCTTTGTGGGCCGAACCTTTTTTTTTGGTGCGTGTGTGTGTGTGTGTGTGTGACATGCACGTTTCTGACAATAAACCACAAAACACAAACACGAAGTCCTCGTTTGAAAGCCGACCTTTATACATATTTACAAAGAGTGTCTCCTCACATGAGAGGAGAGACGTTGAGGACAGTTTCCTTCCATCTGAAAAAGAAGTCGTTCTGGAAAAATCACAAGAGGAATATTGGCAGAGAGATAGAAATATGACAGAGTGGAGCAGACGAGGAGAGGAGAGGAGAGGCAGGCATGTTTAAAACGCTCCGCCATAAAGAGTCTTTCATGAGCGCTGCCACACACACACACACACACACACACACACAGGGTTGCATCCACACAAGCTCGATCATTTTAACATTTGTGACGTTGTTGGATCTGATATTTTCACTCACAACTAAATACAAACAGTGACTTTCTCTTACACTCTTTCTCTTTTCAGTCTCACGCCACACACACACACACACACACACACACACACACACACACACTGCTCCTTTTATGTGGTCGGAGAACCAACCCCTCTTTAATTTGCTGCTCTGAGGAGGGCTGGTTTATTTTCCCTACAGCATCAAAAGTGTTTTACATCCCGTGCCCGGCTCTCCGCTTGGCACGTTCTTTAACTTTAATTTCTCTCGGACTCTGATCCCTCTAATGTCAAACACACACAAAGACACACAGGCGGAAACTGTACAAGTGCACACACACACACACACACACACACACACACACGAGGGTCCAGTTCGTGAGACGTCAGGGTTGAACCGGGGACAAACAAACTGACCTCTCACACAAACTCCTGGAACAAGCCGCTCCACTCCAGACCAATAAATACCACTGAGGAAGTTAAATAGAGGCGGGACAAGTTATGTTGGTTTAACATTTAGACATTGAGAACAAATCACACACACTAAAGTCTCTCCGTGAAGGCTTCGTTTCTGTACACTGGGACCTGCTTCTCACCGCTCGGCGTCTCTGAGAAAATATACAGTGTTGCTGCTCTGCTTGTGCAGCGACCCATTTTGGGTCCTGACCCACGGATTGAGAAACTAGCATATAGTGTTAAAGGCTCAGTCCATCAGTTAGGTCCTGTTTTCTTTCCTTTATCATATCAAAACACTAGTTATGACATTGGTTTGAATCTCCATTAGACACAGAGGATCATGAACTCAACTCAACTCGCCAAAATCATTTTGAACAGTTTTGCAATTTTTTGAAAGTTGTCTGCTCAGTGTCTGGTAGCATCGATCATCAGCCAAAACTACAATCTACCAGTTGGCTGGTGCTCCTGGTTTACGACCCTTGGACCCATCTGGACTTTTTAAAACACAGTCTGCAGTTTCAATAATACGTGGATGTCAGGTGGAAAACAAGACAAGCTTTTCTAGACAGGTTTTCATCCAATAGCAGCAAAATACTTTTTCCGGTACTGACTTAACTTTCTACGACTGTACACTCCCGACACTCCGAATCCACAGGGTCCTCATTCCAGTCCACTTTAAGAGAGTACTGCACTGAGCGGCTTTCTGTACCGCAGCAATGTGAAATATGTTTACCAGTACCCTCCTGTCAGTACGGGTACGGCACAGTACACTGATACACTGATACAGGAAAAACAGAAACTGATCTGTAACCTCTTCATGCATCTCATCACCTTTCACCTTCAGCCTCCTGCTGTCTGGAGGAACTGACACTTCAGGAGGTGAAGTATTTGAAGGGTGTCGTTCCACATGCTGTACTGTTGATTATTGATTTGAAAACGGTGCTTGAAATTCATCAATCAATTCTCTAAAATGTTCCTGATGTACTAGCAGGCGTTTTGTTTTTGGTGTTTATCTCATTTTGGAACAAAACCCTTCAATTTTCTTGTGATGTTAAAGAGACACCCCTCATGTCCCATGATGTCCTCTCAGAGGTCCTCGTCTCACCCCGTGGACCCGCTGCCCTTCCTTCATTCAACATGCAACCTAAAGTAACATTGTCTTTATTCACAAAGTCTTTGATCCAAGAGCTTCCTGTCAGTCTGTAGTCTGGAGGTGCATGTGTGTAACTCAGTGTGAATGGCTGTCATTGTAATGGGATGGGTGTGTGTGTGTGTGTGTGTGTGTGTGTGTGTGTGTGTGTGTGTGTGTGTGTGTGTGTGTGTGTATGTGTGTAGATAAGTACATGTGCATGCGCATGTGTTTGTCTCTGTACATGTGGGTCTCAGTGTATAAGTCAACAAAAAAATGTGTCTAAATGTGTGTGTGTGTGTGTGTGTGTGTGTGTGTGTGTAAGTCAATGACAATGCGCTCTTCTGTGCTGTGACACATTCAAGCGCTTCTCGGGGCCCTCTGCTGTGGCTTGCTCCTGCTCTTCCTCCCCGCTCCTCTTCCTCCACCTCCTCCTCCTCCTCCTCCTCCACCACCCCCACCTCCTCCTCCTCCACCACCACCTCCTCCACCACCTCCTCCTCTTCCCCCTCCATGCTTGTGCTTCTCCCCCCTCTGGCTCTCCTTGTTGTGCCCCACGTCACCATGGCGACGGTGGTTGCGCGGCGGGCGGTATCCTAGCGCCCGGCAGTGCTGTTTGAGGTTGCCGGGGTGAATCAGCGCCATCACGTCCTGGTACCAGGGCTGGATTCCCGCGTTCTGATTGGACGGGGCCGACCAGGAAGTGAGGACGGGATTGGCCGAGGGGCTCCAGACGGAGAGATGGACGGTGACGGCGGTCCAGTGGAAGCCGTGCTCCTCCAGCTGGCAGTGGTAGACGCCGCCGTGAGACAGCTCGGCTCGACGAATCAGAACGCCCTGCTCAATCACCACCAACTGGTCACCTGACACCACCTGGAGGGAGGGGTGGGGGGCAGAGAAAGACAGAGACCAAGTGAGAAAAAATAAGCTGTGTGTGTGTGTGTGTGTGTGTGTGTGTGTGTGTGTGTGTGTGTGTGTGTGTGTGTGTGTGTGTGTGTGTGTGTGTACCTGGTGCAGTTCAGGACTATTCTCTCCAGCCTGTTTGTACCAGGTCACAGCAGCATGCCTGGATCGGGGCAGACACTCCAGGTAGGTGCTGTTACCCTCGGCAACCATCATCACCCTCTGCTCCGCCTCCACCTGCAGCCCGGCTTAAAGAGACAGAGGAGAATGTTATTTTAGTTTCCTTTCTTCCGTCTCTCTTCTCTGACACCCCGAGGTGTTTTACCCCCGGTGGTTTATTAGCTCTCAGTTGACCCCAGTCAGGTGCTCAACTGGCAGTAATTCAGCGATAGTCTGCATGGTGAGAAAGGTCACCTAGCAGACAAAAGGCTGCTGCTTCCACGTACCAGCTGAGGGAAACCTAGCCCATCTATTCATGTAGACCTCCATCCATACTGTTAATGCCAATAATCACATATTGCATATTGTGTAAATATGCTTTTTAAAATTGTGTTCTCATATTTTCTCATTTGTTATATATTGCAAATATGTATTATTATTATTATTATTATTATTATTATTATTATAATATTATTAATAAATATATTATTATTAATATTATTACATATTATATATAGTATATTATTTTATTTATCTTATGCATATATGTAATGCATTTTAATTTTGCATCCATGCTGTAAAATATTTTTGATATCTAATGCATTGGGTACAGACCCATTGATATGAGTAATTAATCAACTATGATAGAATAAAGATTAAATTCAGCTGACAGGAGCTAAAATATTATGTTTTAACAGCACAACTGGCAACTGCCAGCCAAAAGCTACATGCCCTCTTCAAACCACAACATACAAAATGGATATTATGAACAAGGTTACTGTGGTTAGTGATACTAGTGAGCTCCTTACCTCCCTGTCTGACACACTGGGTGAGAGGGTCCTCATCCTCCCCTAGATGACGGGCATTCCTCCTGCAAGGTAGAGCAGCTGGGATCAGCATCCAATACAGAACACACAACGCTGCTGAGGTAAACTTAAACTTAAACAAAAGAGTAGATTAAAGTGTTAACATGCAACATCATTTTTGCTTTATTTAATAGTCTACAGTACAAGGAAGACATGCAGCAGAGGTCCCAGGGATTCAAACCCACGACGTCACAGACACACAGCACTAAAGTTTCATTTATTTTTTTGGTATTTTGCTTTTTTATTTGAGTTCACAGCAAAGAGGAAAAGGAAATCCTCCATGCGTGCATCAGTTTACTGCACCTCTAATGTACGAGTGACCACATCGGATCTGTGTGTTTAGACAGCATGACCACTTCCTGACATTACGACATCGGTTGTCATAGAAACAAATCAGTGCAGGCACATGCTTGACTAAGGGTGCGTTTGGGTGCAGCATCAAGTCGGTGACGTGGAGGTTGTGGCGTCGCTTGTTCCGCCTGTTTTTTTTTCTGATTCCAGGCGTGAAACCTCTTAATTCCTCCGGGCACCGACGTTCATCCTGCTGGCTCGCCTCCTTGTTTGTGGTTCTCTCTGCTCTTCCGCCCTTGAACGCGTGACGTCAAATGCGCGCTGCATGTCGAAACCCGATCCGAGTGGTCCGACGGAATTGCCATTTCCAACCACCTACAAAATGCGGTTTGAATTTGATCGGAAATTATCCGATTCCATGTGGCGGGTTTGTTTGCTGCTCTGACTCTGGATATGTGAAGAGGTCAGATTTGAGTTGGCTGTGTAAACATGGCCTCGATGCGTCGCCGTGGAAACAGTCCATCATCCCTACCTGCGTGCGATGGGCATGTAGGGGCTGCAGGCGTGGCCGTCCCAGGTGCAGTATGGGTCCCTGGCCAGGCAGCACTCGGCGCAGGCCTGACCGTACAGCTCACACTGGTACAAGGCCAGCTGGGATACACCCTCCCTGGAGCCCACAAACAACCACTGCTGGAGGAAGAGGAGGAGAAGGGGGGGGGGGGGGGGGGGGGGGAGGGGTAGAAGGGAGGAGAGATGAGAGAAAGACGAGAGAGCGAGGGGGAAGGTATGGGGTGAGGAAAAAGGAGGTTGGCAGCACAGGGGAGGAAGAGGAGACAGGGAGGGATCAATGGGGGTGGTGGAGGGGTGAAAGAAAGGGAGAGAGTACACAGAGAGAGAGAGAGGGAGGAGGAGGAGGAGGAGGGAGTAATGAAGGAGGGAGAGCAAGGACAGGGCCAGAGAGGAAGAGGGAAGGAGAGAGACAAGAGGGCATTCAGTTTATTCCAGTGAAACAAGAGAGAACCCAGAACGGTCTTTACTCCGAGTCACACGTCCAACTGACAGCAAGGAGAGAGAGAGAGAGAGTGTGTGTGTGTGTGTGTGTGTGTGTGTGTGTGTGTGTGTGTGTGCTGTTTCCTATACTGGTGTGTGTCTGTGTAAAAAAGCCTCTTTCGTTTTTATTCATGACACCCAGACAGTTTTAACAATGCGAGGTGCATTTCAGACGTGTGTGTGTGTGTGTGTGGAGCATGTCTTCATCATCGCTCTGAGCTAGGGTAACCATAGCAACTGCTGATGAAGTTGTCCTTGGAGATATGAGGTGGCGAGATGAGTGCCAAGTGTGATGCATGCGTGTGTGTGTGTGTGTGTGTGTGTGTGTGTGTGTGTGTGTGTGTGTGTGTGTGTGTGTGAGCGTGAAAGTTTGAATGTGAGTTTTTCCCTCTTCCCCTCGTCTCTTACCTTTTTCTTTGAGAGTGTCATGACTGTCACCGGTGATTTGTGCTGCAAGGGAAAAGAGAAAGATAAGAAACACAAAGAGACTCACTCAATTAGGAGAGAGAGAGAGAGAGCGAGAGAGAGACAGACAGAGGGAGAGAGATAGATAGAGAGACAGACAGACAGAGGGAGAGAGAGAGAGAGAGAGAGATAGATAGATAGATAGAGATAGAGAGAGAGAGAGAGAGAGAGAGAGAGAGAGCGACAGAGAGAGAGAGAGATAGAGAGATAGAGATAGAGATAAAGATAGATAGATAGACAGACAGATAGAGAGAGAGACAGACAGACAGGTCTTTACTGTACCTGGAAGACCTGCAGCTGCTCCAGGTGACCTCCTGGCTCGGACCGTGCTCTCTGGGGAGATGGATGGACTTCAACACCAGGCCAGAGTCTGGAGGAGACAACAGGTTAGACAGACATGAACACCTTTACTCTACATGGACTTCAACACCAGGCCAGAGTCTGGAGGAGACAACAGGAGGTTAGACAGACATGAACACCTTTACTCTACATGGACTTCAACACCAGGCCAGAGTCACATGAGGAGACAACAGGAGGTTAGACAGACATGAACACCTTTACTCTACATGGACTTCAACACCAGGCCAGAGTCAGGAGGAGACAACAGGGTTAGACAGACATGAACACCTTTACTCTACATGGACTTCAACACCAGGCCAGAGTCTGGAGGAGACAACAGGTTAGACAGACATGAACACCTTTACTCTACATGGACTTCAACACCAGGCCAGAGTCTGGAGGAGACAACAGGAGGTTAGACAGACATGAACACCTTTACTCTACATGGACTTCAACACCAGGCCAGAGTCTGGAGGAGACAACAGGAGGTTAGACAGACATGAACACCTTTACTCTACATGGACTTCAACACCAGGCCAGAGTCAACAGAGGAGACAACAGGAGGTTAGACAGACATGAACACCTTTACTCTACATGGACTTCAACACCAGGCCAGAGTCTGGAGGAGACAACAGGTTAGACAGACATGAACACCTTTACTCTACATGGACTTCAACACCAGGCCAGAGTCTGGAGGAGACAACAGGAGGTTAGACAGACATGAACACCTTTACTCTACATGGACTTCAACACCAGGCCAGAGTCAACAACAGGAGACAACAGGAGGTTAGACAGACATGAACACCTTTACTCTACATGGACTTCAACACCAGGCCAGAGTCTGGAGGAGACAACAGGTTAGACAGACATGAACACCTTTACTCTACATGGACTTCAGCACCAGGCCAGAGTCTGGAGGAGACAACAGGTTAGACAGACATGAACACCTTTACTCTACATGGACTTCAACACCAGGCCAGAGTCTGGAGGAGACAACAGGTTAGACAGACATGAACACCTTTACTCTACATGGACTTCAGCACCAGGCCAGAGTCTGGAGGAGACAACAGGTTAGACAGACATGAACACCTTTACTCTACATGGACTTCAACACCAGGCCAGAGTCTGGAGGAGACAACAGGTTAGACAGACATGAACACCTTTACTCTACATGGACTTCAACACCAGGCCAGAGTCTGGAGGAGACAACAGGAGGTTAGACAGACATGAACACCTTTACTCTACATGGACTTCAACACCAGGCCAGAGTCTGGAGGAGACAACAGGTTAGACTGACATGAACACCTTTACTCTACATGGACTTCAACACCAGGCCAGAGTCTGGAGGAGACAACAGGTTAGACTGACATGAACACCTTTACTCTACATGGACTTCAACACCAGGCCAGAGTCTGGAGGAGACAACAGGTTAGACAGACATGGACGCCATTACACTCCATGAGGAAAGAGACTGGTCGGCAAGACGGGCACACTGCTGATCTCCACTGAGGGAAGATGACCTGTACCTGTGCCGATGAACAGGACGTCGTAGGTGCCGTCCACGGCCTCCACTCTGTCCACCAGCAGCTTGCTGAACTTGTAGTGGACTCCCACTCTGACCAGCAGGGGGGCGCTCTCCCAGCGGCAGCACATTCTCCTGAAACAGTGTGGATCTTTAGCGCTTTGAACGGAACAACCACAAGGTAGAATATATCTCGTATTAAAACATATCAAGAATTGATGGAGTGTAGCTGTGTGGCTGATTTAATGATAATAATTCTGGTTTAGATTTAGTCTTTGCTTTTCACTCCACCATAAGCTAAGCCGTCATGATATAACGTAGTGGAGAGACGGGGCAACCTGGAGCAGCGGGTGGGTTCTGCTGAAGAAGATGACGTCGTCAGGATACTCTCTGGTTGAACTGTAGCTTCCATACGTGGTGCTGGGACACTGAGGCATAGGGAGAGGGGGGGAGAGAGGGTTCACTCACCCTTCTGGAGGTAATATAAATCTTTATTATATAGATTACGTAGGAATGAAGGAAGTTTTATCACAACATGGTGTTTTGATGTTTTTTGTGTTTATATTGTGGTAGATCAGCTCATGGCGATCACAGACTGTTGCTCATCCTCAACCACTTTCATATTTGAAAAGTCTCATTCCATCCTTTCCTGTTGCAACTTAATTGATAGCACAAGAATAGCACAAATCATGATGTTTTTTTCAACTATAGTAGATCAATTAAGGCCTTGGTGGAAAAAACGTTAACTCTCTAACAGACTGGCGTTCAGAATCACTGAACGATGAACTCCCCGTCACTCAACGTTTCTGCCAACCTGACAATGATCATGAGGATGAACGAACTTACGGTTCCTGGTCGTGGGTAGGGCACCTTGCCTGTAAACTCCGCCCACTTGTACTGAGGACCCTCCTTGTGCAGGAAGTTGCCTTTGAAGGCCCGAACCACATCCTCCATCCGGTACACGCACACAGCCGAGCCGTTCAGGATGTCACTGAGGAACGGGCGAGAGAGGAAGACAGAAATAGAGAGAGAGAGAGTCAGACCCGCCCCTCTCTCCCAACACAAATAGAAAGTATGTGCTCTCTCTCTCTCTGATCATTTCACAAGATGAGTTACACTTTTCTTTCATCACCAACTTAAACTAGAAAGTCGTGTGTGCTTGTGAAGCCGTGAGTCATCGTGGTTCTTCAAGCATGCTCGCATCAATCCACAACATGTGTGCCAACCCAGAATCCATCTGGGCTGAATGCGGCGTTGACACCGCATCAATGCCCCCCTGCGGTTCATCCCGTCCATTGTAGTTAAGATCACAGCTGAGCTCTCTGGCAGTCACAATGTGCACATAAAAGACTCCAAGCACTTTTATTTAATCGTTATCATCACCCCCGTGGAGAAACTCTGTTCTCCTGCCACCTCCACTGGGAGGTCAGAGGTCAAACATCACATCAACAAGGCACCCAGGGTGAAGGCTGATCAACTGGTGTGTTACTTGAGTCTTTTTGCTCTGCAGCCAAAAAACACGAAGGCACGAATGTGTTGGATCTGGATCTGCGCTGGGGTCAGCTCGGCTCTGTAGCGCCCCCGCCCCCACCCCCCCCCCCCCACCCTTGGGAGACTCAGCGTGACTTTGAAAATGTCGGAATGCAGCGGTGAGATGCATCATTTCCCCGTATTGCGTAAAAATCCAATCAGTTGTATCTGCGATGTTGCATACAACACATGGACGAACACGCAACCCCCTCCAACCCCACCCAGGGCTAATCAGTGTCATCTTGAAAATCCCCCCCCCCCCCCCAGGTTTCACCAGAATCCCATCAGCAGCGTCAGAGATATCAAGACAAAGGACGAAACAAACACAAGAGGACCCCCCTCGACAACCACCCCCCTCTGGGTTTGCGGTCCGAAGCGTGCCAGAGAGAAGTTTCCACCGAATGCGATCGGCCTCTGTGTGCTTTCCAGCCCTGCGGTCGGGAACCCCACCCTGGATGATGCCTTAGATTTCTCTCCGTTTCCCCCCCGGGCTGAGATTCCAGGCCCGGTTCCCAACCCGGAGCCAGACCAACTCCCTGCTCCGCGCTGCCAAGTGTTGTCATACTTCTGGTGCTACTGTGGAGGTCTGGCACCCAGCTGGGGAGCCGGGTTATTCTCAGAGCGCGCGGTGCCTTCGAGAGCCTCGGGAGAAAACAAAGTTGCTGCCTTACCTCCCGTTGCTTCCTGGGTTCTGCTCACGAAGCCTCGAACCCACGTTGTGTGTTTCTGTCTGCCTGCCTGTCTCACATGTCTAACTCTCTGTCTGTCTGTCTATCTGCCTGTCTCTCTCTCTCTCTCTCTCTCTGTTCCGACTGTCACATCCAATAGAGACTAACAGGAAGTACAGTATGGCGCCTGATCAAACCGACTCAATGATCAATGGTTGTGATGGTTTTTAATAACGTGTGCTGCTGGCTGGCTGACTTGAAGAAAATACCTGATTAGAGAAAACATGAATAACACACACACACACACACACACACACACACACACACACACACAGTATGAAACCTAATGGAGGAAACACCCCATTTGGATAAAAGGGCTCTGTGTGCTTTACTACTGCTTAGCTTTACTAACTGGTCTTTCCAAATACACACACACACACACACACACACACACACACACACACACACGCACGCGCACACACACACAGTTAACAGCATGTACTGGTATGAACCCAGCTGTATTATTTCCATAAATCACCATACTGGGACTGGGTGTCACTGTCAGGAAAATATGATCCCACAGCTCAGCCCCTCCTTCACACACACACACACACACACACACACACACACACACACACACACACACACATACAGTTGGCCATGAGCCAGACAGGCGCAAGCGGTCCTGAGAACAGCTATAAAACACTCTGTACGTCTCAACACAGCATACCTCGAGTGACGTAAGCACGACGCCAGTGAAAGGCTGAAGGGAGGAAGCACTACTGCTAGACTGGGTCACAGATAGTTTCCCACAATGCATAGTTGGGATGCGTACATCTGATGCCTCATAACCACCAAGATACGACCAGAGGTTTAGGAGAGCAGTCTGATCACAGCCTCACTGCAGTTCAGAGTCTCTGGTGCACATCCTGTAGGAGTCGAGTCCATCGAGGTTCATACCTGGATGTGGTGAACAGGCCGTAGATCAGAGGGTTCTTCTTGTCTTTCCCGTGGAGGATAAAGATGTCCTCTGGATGGAGAGAAGACAAGGAAAAGAACGAGGGGACGAGGAAAGGAAGGAGAGGATGAGGAAAGGAAGGAGAGGATGAGGAAAGGAAGGAGATGATGAGGAAAGGAAGGAGAGGACGAGGAAAGGAAGGAGAGGATGAGGAAAGGAAGGAGAGGATGAGGAAAGGAAGGAGAGGACGAGGAAAGGAAGGAGAGGATGAGGAAAGGAAGGAGAGGACGAGGAAAGGAAGGAGATGATGAGGAAAGGAAGGAGGGGACAAGAGGGAGAAAGGAGAGAGAGAAACATTAGCTAAGCTGCAGTGATAACCATCACACAGGCTGAATCAATGGAGAAGTTGGAATCAGTGTGTGTGTGTGTGTGTGTGTGTGTGTGTGTGTGTGTGTGTGTGTGTGTGTGTGTGACGGTGTGACTAATAGCGTTGGAAGGCTGGCAGCATGGCCGACTGGCTCCTTCTAATGAACCTGTAGCCATTAATAACCAGCCTCAGTGGGAGAGCTGGCGGCTCGCTCCACCGCAGGAGCTCAACACCTGCTGTCACACTCAACGCCTCGTCTGGCTTCGCTCTCCGCCTGAACCCGCGGCAGCAGCGCTCTCAACGTTTTTGTTTCCAGTATAGCCTTTAACTAAAGCGGTGAAAAGAGAGGAGGAGGGGCGATGGATCGTGGGCTGTGTCCTGTCTGCCTGATGGTGACGAAGCTCGGAGGGATGAGGCATCGTCGCTGTGTTGAGGCGTTTAAGAGAATACAGTAACTGGCCTGAAGGGGGCGCTGTGAGGAAACGGCAAAATGTCTCCAAACAAAAATTGGCCACACACATCCAGCTACCCTTACACACTTGAGTGTGTGATATCTCTGGTGTGGTTTGGAGGGATGATGCATCTTGTTACTGATTGGCCGAAGGAGCAAGGGGGGGGCGGGGCATCACTCGTGGGGGATGATAAATTACTTACTGATATTAAATAACACCACAGGAGGACCAGCAGACGCCACTGAGACTCTGCCGGCTTCACTGCTTATTTCTATCACAATAAATCAAAGTGTGTTTTTTTGTTAGAGGAAGACGAGGGAATGTTTTTATCATCATCACAACCTGCAGGGAACCGAGTCCACACAGCTTCCTGTCACATCGAGGAGTCGAGGAGTAAATAACTTCACCTCAATCTTGGCACAGAAAAAAGTGCAACGTAGTTCAGTAGTTGTTTGATGTGATGCTCAGATGAAGGGATGACCTCTAACCTCCTCCTCTCCTCTTCTCTCCTCCACTCCTTCCTCATCTCTTTTCCTCCTTTTTCCACTTTTGTCCTCTCATTGCTTATTCCTTCTCCTCTTATCTCCTCTACTTCCCTCTACACTCCTCTCCTCTTTTCTCCTCTAGTCTCCTCCCTTCCTTTCTCTACTCCATCATCTTCTCTCCTCTCCTCTCCTCTCCTCCCCTCCCCTCTCTCATTCCTCTCCTCTCTCTCCCCCACGCTGAGGCAGATCTGTTGTTGTAGCGATGGAGACACTGAAGCGTATCAGCGTTCCCACATTCCCGTCGTTCCTGCTGCTTCAGGTGGCCTCCATGGAACCACAGCCCCGCAGGAAGTCTAATCTCATCTCATCACACACACACACACACACACACAGCACGTATGGCCACACACGTATACATGTACGTGCACTGGTGTGTGTGTGTGTGTGTGCAATATGCAAGCACGTGCACGCACACATACACACACACTCACACACACACCGCCGCATCGCAATCTACCCAATCAGCAGGCCCCTCAGGGCAGACCAGAGAGGAGTATGGGTAGTCTGCAGCCTGCAGCAAGGTGATTGTAGTTACTTGGTTACCATTCTCTCGTCTGCTCAGATTTCTTGCCGAAGGTCAACTTCCTTTCACGTATTCCTCCTTTATCATCCCTCCATCTTCATTCCTCTCCACTTTTCTCCTTTTTCGGCTGTTCGTTAAGACGCAGTCACCCCGTCTCACCCCGTCTCTCCCGAAGAATGTTCACTCCCTCTGCAGCTCCCTCCATACTTCAGTCCTTCATCATCCCTCCCCTCTCGTCTCAGAGATTATTTTTATGGCGTCTCTGCTTCATTACATACCATAATATATAAGCTGTTTGGTGGACATTTTCATCCAAAGCACCTTCAGCTTTTTCTTTAGGGAAGGGGTGATTTATACCTAGTGGAAACCATGTAAGTACAGATGAAAGACGGAGCGTAACATCCGTCCTACCTAAATGAACTTCAATTATAATCCATCCAACCAGGAAGCACAAGCAAGACAAACAGGTAGCAGGCAGCTGAGGATGGGGAACAGGCGAGGTCTTCACTGTCACATTTAAAGGATGGAGATATTGCGGGAAGCTACGTGTGACAAGTTGATGAGGAAACTGTCAGCAGTAAATATAATCCAGCTACATCAGAGCTACAAACACACCAGATTACAACACAACAGTGAACAGACACAATAGACGTTTGTCTGTTTCAGCCTCTAATGGAGAAGTCTCGATCGGCTCTCCACTCCTGTCGTTACTTCATCCTGTTAATTGCATCGATCTTCACCATTTAGTGGTAAACACACAGAAAACATAAGGACCACCTGCTGTGTCTGTGAAAATGAACTGACCAGGTGAGTCAAGGTGGAAACTTTGATCCTTTTTCACCTTTTAAATCCAGTCCAGTCTAGGAGGGAGGAGATCCGGTTGGAGGAGCACACCAACCTATTTGGAAAATTGTCTTGTTGGTCAATCTACCTTTTCCATGTTATGTTATCCTCTCTGTCCTAGGTCACATGCTAACGTGTTAGCATACAGTAGGTGTGGTAGATAGCATCATCCAACATAAGAGACCTTTTACTGATCCAGAGTTTTTCCAGTTTTTAACCAAAAACTTTAAGATGGAGTTTTTTAGCCTTGGGGATTGTGCAAGATTACATCTTCATATTTTATAAAATGGAAATGATGTTACCCATATCTTCAGACACTAAATCCCTCCTTCTGGCAGTCTGTCTATCTCTCTCTATCTCCTCATCCCATCATTTTCTCCCCAAATCCACCTGGATTTCCCAGAATCCCTCTGGGTGTCTCCCTATCTCCATCCCTCCCTCCCACTATCTCTCCATCCATCCATCTATGCATCTGTCTGTCTGGCCTATTTTCTCCAGAGAACTGTGCTTGTGTCTTCCTCTCTAAACAAAAGAGGCTGTTTCCCCCTGAGGGAAGATAGCCTTGTCTAGCCCGCAGACCTGCAGCCCCTATCCTCCTCCTCCTCCTCCTCCTCCTCCTGCTAATAGTCTGGTCCAAGCCCCTCAGGCAAATGCCCCTATCCTTGTCATTTTTCCTCTGTTCCCCCTTTCTCTTCCCAGTCCCTCCTTCCCTCCCCAGCTGCCCTAAATGCCATCCTCCTCCTCCTCCTCTCCTCCTCCTCCTCCTCCTCCTCACCTTTCTGGCCAGTATTTTCCCCCTCATCCTCGTCCCCCTGTTCCGCCATCTTCCTCCCTGTCTGTGCTGCACCCCTCTGGCTATCTCTCTCATAATATCCCTCCCTCCACCTCCACATCCTTATTAATTGCCTGCCTTCCTCACCCTTCAAGCCTAATTTCTCATCAGCCACCATCCTCGTCTTCATCGCTCCCTCCATCTGAAGAGTTTCCCTCCAGGTTGAGATGTCGAGGAGCAAAAAACACCTTTGTTTGTTTAACGTGTTTTTAAAGCAGCAACTTTCACCCTAAAATGGACAAATAGGATTTTGGAACGACCTCCACTATATTTCTACGCCATCTTCACCTCCTCCCTCCTCCTCCTCCTCCTCCTCCTCCCTCCTCCTCCTCGTGAAACTCTACTGATGCTCCTTATCTGGCCCGCTCCCCTCCAGCCACATCTCTCTTTGTTTCCTTCTGCGTCTCCTCCTCCCCTTCCCTCTCATTCTCCTCCTGATTGCCTGGTCTATTCTGCCCTGATAACCCCTCTCCCTCCCTCCCTCCCTCACACCCTTTTAGCTCCACTCCAACACACTCACAGTATATCCTGTCAAATACCTTCTGCAGCTGCTATTTAACCTGCTCCTTCTCCATCTTCTAAAATATTGTCCTGTGTTCTCCCTCCTCCCTCCCTCTCCTCCCTCCCTAACCTTCCTGAACACCAACATCCTTCTTCTTGTCATCACCTTTTTCCTCCTCCTCCTCTCCTTTTTTTGTTCTCCCTCACCCCTCAAGCCTCCCGCAGCCCCTGTCCTCTTCATACTCCTTTCTTGTCGTCTGCGCCTCCTTTCCACCACCCCTCCTTCTTCACCATGTGTGGGCAGCATCGCTCTGGTAACAGCCCCGAGCCTCCTCGTCAGCTTTGCTTTCTCTGCTCCTCCTCTTCTCTTCTTCTCTTTGTCTGGCCAAAACACCTCCCACCAAAACCTCTGTTCTAACTACTTTCACTTCCCCTTCTTCCCATCTCCCTCCTCTTAACCCAGAACCGCTATCCTCCTACTCCTCCTCCTCCTCTTCTCCTCCTCCTCCTCCTCATCTGGCCCCCTCTTAGCCTCTCTCTCTCCCTTTCTAGATCCCTCTTCTCCACCCCAAAATCCCCCAAAAGAATATCCTCCATATTCCTCCTCCTCTAGCCACAGCCCCCTATCATCCTCCTCTTCCTCCTGCTCCACTTTTTTCTCCTCCTCTTCCTCCTCCTCATTAGCTGGGTGTTTTTTATATCAACTATGAAGTATCAAATTAGAAAAGCTGAAAAATCTCCTCAATTTGGCATAAAACCTTTTTTTACGCTTACTTGTGTACTGTTCCTTAGTGTGGGCGTTGTGAAGTCCAGGCTGGAACTGGGATACAAATAAACTTGACTTGAAGGAGAAAATGTTTTTGTCCGTGCAGCAATCATGGGATGGAAACATTTTTGACGTAGGATTGGCATGACGGGTTCGGCCTCATTGCACAACAGTTTAAAAATGGCTTTGGACTTTCTGAAATATGTGTAAAATGTGTGTAAAATATCTAAAATATCTGTAAAACATGTGTAAAATATGTGTAAAATATCAAAAATGTGTAAAATATCTAAAATATGTGTAAAATGTGTAAAATATCTAAAATATGTGTAAAACATGTGTAAAATATGTGTAAAATATCTAAAATATGTGTAAAATATGTGTAAAATATTTGTAAAATATTTGTAAAATATGTGTTAAATATCTGTCCATCACGAGCTGCCAGAAATGTCGTACCTGTCTTCATTTCATTGGATAAAAGTCTAAAATATAATATAAAAAACATTTGCTGACACTAAAGAACAACAACAACTTCTCATACTGACCAGATACTGAAACTCTTTTGTTCTCATGTCTCATTTTAAAGGTTTGTGTAAAATAGTCTGGACAGTTGGACCAGTCTGATCCTGCACTAGCCTTCCTCCTCATCGCCCTTGGAGAGACTCTCCCTCCTCATCTTAGGAGCTGTCTCACCCAGTCCTTCCTCCCCTTCATTCCTACCCCCCTTCCACCCTTCATTCCCTTCCTCCCTCCTCTCTGTTCTTTCTCTGTCTTCCACTTTCTCTCCGTCTGGCCCTCCTCCTCCTCATACCCCTCCGGACTACGACCCTCATCTTCCTCCCCTTCCCTCCCTCCTCATATCATAACACAGTCTTTATTTCCCTCCCTCCTTTCTCCCCCCCTCCCTCCACACCTCTTTTAGCTTCAGCTGTTCCACACATCCTTCCCTCACCCTCCAAGACCGACCGCAGACATCTCTCTTCTATCCTTGTCCTCCCCCCCTCCACCCCCCTTTCTATGCCTTCCCGCGTTTAAAGTGGGTGATCTAGCGACAAGGATGTGGGTGCTGTCTTTTTTGCCATTGCCACACACGCACACGCACACGCACACGCACACGCACACGCACACGCACACGCACACGCACACGCACACGCACACACACACACACACACACACACACAGATGACAGAAACGCCTGTAAACTCCACAATACCTCAGTGTCTCTGGAGTCATGACACTGAGTCTGACCACAGTTGGCCGTCTGTCTCCAGACTCGCCTCAACAACAACTGCAGGAACACCAGCAGTAAACAGAGGAGAATGCGACCCTGTGAGTCGGACCGTAAAGGTTTTGACCAGAAGGAAATCTGAGTTATTTCATCATGAAGGGACAGCACTGGACTGTCCTCAACAACAGCAGCAACTAGAACCGGGAAGAAAACAGGAAATACTATTTCCACTATTTGTTCCAATCATTATAGTTTCATACAGCTTGATTTAGGATGTGAAACGACACATATAAAAGGTATTTCAAGCCCTGGTATGATGCCATGCAGCAACAAGAGAGCCACTAACACTGAGTCATGTGAATGTAGCTTTACATTTGTATCTCAACTTTAAAAGGGCGTCGGTCCAGACGTCGGTCCATGTGCTGATGATGAACCAAGCTAAGCCAGCTAGACCAGGAGAAACACCATCAACACCGACAGCAAAGGAGTCGGTCCTTCAAATCAGCTTCATGACGATGATGACTTTAGTTTGAGAAGAAGAGATACAAAGTAACATTTTAATTCATCAAGTCAATGTGTTACTTTGTAACATGTTAGAGTAATCAGATTACTTTTACTTTGTGGTACCTAAGCTAAGTTATTTCGTTTTTGTAATCCATTATTAGTTACTTTTTCAAATTAAATTGTCATTAAAGTATCTATCTGTCTGTCTGTCTGTGTGTCTGTTACTTTCATTTTTCTTTCATATTGTTCCATTGTTATGCTAGAACAGATTTAAGTAAAAAAGTGTGCAGACGCCAGGCTGCTGAGTGAAAACACACGGTGAAGGTCAGCTTGATAGAAATGAGATGGCTCTCTGTTTTACAGTAACAGTCTATTGATGCTTTTAAAACAATGACTTCAATCAGTTAAAACCACATCTCAGAGAAGGGTTCGGCGCTGTTGCATTGGTTACGTATTAAATCAGAGTGTGCGTGTTTTAACCTTTCTCCTTTTAGACGTGAAGGAAGCGTGTTACGAGCTCGTCTGCACGCTTTGCATGCAACTCAAACTCACATTGTACATACCGAGCAAACACGAGAGCCGGCTGGGTTCATGACTTCAGCGCAGACGCTCTTTAATAACTACAAGACTGTTGTTGTCTGTCCGGTGTGTCATCGTTTCATGAGACCAGACCAAGATGGATCGGTCCCACATGGTAACGGATCCCTTTCACCTGTACAAGCAGCAACAGCAGCCTGGGCAGCGCTGTCAAAGCTGAGAAAACCTTAACCCAAATACTGTTGTTCACACACACACACACACACACACACACACTACTGGACACACACGCACACACATACACACACACACACAGAAATCCCCCACATATAATCTCCCATAAACACACAGCCAGGCACGTAGAGACACACACAGTCAGACTTTCAGGCAGTGTTCACTTCTCTGCCACTATGAGGGACCCGCAGACCCCCAAGGGTTCATGGTATATGTAGTGTTTCTGTGCGGCCGAGCGTGGCGTAAACACAACACCGACGGCATTCTTCACCTGATGGGATAATCTGCTGTGTGTGGGTTTGTGGTTTTGTTTGTTTGTGTGTGTGTGTGTGTGTGTGTGTGTGTGTGTGTGTGTGTGTGTGGTGCTGAAGCGAGTGTACAAACAAATTTGTGTGCT